>WTSP01019050.1:15762-46672 GCA_025331215.1 Actenoides lindsayi | reverse complement strand
CGGGGCCCAGTCTGGGACTGCCCCGGTGCCTGCTCCACAGCATCAGTGGTGACGGTGATGGAATTACCATCAGGGGGTTGGGTTCAGTACTGGTTTTGTATACATTTGTATATATTCCATTTTTATAATTATTAATTTCATTTTCATTAAAGCTGTCCTAGTTTCCTTTTCTAATCACTAAGTCTCTCTCCCTCATTCCCTTTCTCTTCCCCTCTGAAGAGGGAGGGGGCTTAACAGAGAGTATCTGTTACAGGTCTGAGTGGCCGCCCTGACCCTAAGTGGTGATACCAAGGCAGTGGATAACCAGTGCTGACTGTGAAAAGAACCATTTCTTTATTATTTTTATTTTTTTTTACATTCCAAACTGACCTTCAAAATTAAAAGCACGAGGGTAATAAAAACATGTAAACCCACAGATGGTATGAGAAATTCTACCAATTTTAATTTGTTTCCTGTGAGTCAGTTCGCTGGAAGAAGTGGTGGGATTTTTCCCATATGCATATGCCATAGAAGAGATTGAACCCTTTGAAATTTTCCCATGTTCTGAAGGAACCCCCTAAACGGGTAATATGTAATAGTAGAGAAGATATTTATGTTGGTGAGAGACAGGTTTTTGGCATTGTTTTCATAGAATCCGTCAGATGTTTCTTCGGGTCTTGAAAGTGAACGTGTTTATTTAAATATCAGGAGTCCTAGTGGATTTCTTCTTAACCGTACAAGGAAGATGAAGGAGCTGTGCTTCATGTTCCTTAGCATACATTTTGGTTGATTGCTTTCCGTTTCCTCACCTTATGAGGACTTATGAAGAGGGAAACATTCTGTTCTGCCTTCTGTCTGCTAAAAATTATGTTTATCCTGAATTAACTTTAGTTCTTACTGTATTCTAAAATAAAATAAATGATCCAAATAGAGGAATTAAAATGAAGTCCTGATCCACTCGAGTTCATCGTCATCTCACTGTTAGTTTAAGTGGAGCAGATTTTCTCCCATTTAATTTATTTCATGGAGGCAATGTCAAAGGCATTCTGCTTAGTTGATTGGTTTTTAAATGTGTATGGATCCTCCACCCCTCTGGCTATGGTTGTCTGCAAAATGTCATCTCTGTGTAGTTACCACTGATGAGCAGACCCTGTACAGACCCTGGTGCGGGAGGGCAGGCCTCTCCAGCCTTGTGAAAGTGCTGGGGCAGTACTACCCTTTCAAGTAACCACATGTCCACATCCTTGTATTTGTGTTGCACACTATAAAAAAATTTAGAAGTGTTTGTTTGTTTAACTTAAGATGGATAGGTTTGAAAGACTGTTTCTTATTAATACATAAAACACTGAAAGAAGAGCGGGGACCAAAAGAAGCAGTTTGTTGGTTAGATAAACAGTATGAAACATGGATCCTTTGTTATCCCTCTAAGCGATTCCATCCTCATTCTGCAAGCATCATTCTCAGTGACATCATTAGAAGCTTTGCTTCCACAAGCAGCAGGCAATCTTGTCATGCAACTGTGAGCTTTTTTCAGTGTCTGCTTCTTTTGTTAAAGAAATCTGCAAAGTAAGTGTGATGCACAGCATCACTGGCAAGTTGATAAAATTTCAGCACTTAGAGTTAACAGTCAAAAAGTTGTTCCTGACCATTTTTCAATAGCAAAACCAATTGTTTTCTAAAATACTGAGATATTTGAGGGGCCTGAAATTTAAAATTTAAAATAATTCTAGCTACCTCATAGCCATTATTGTGGTAGATAAATATACATCCAAAATAATTTTATTCACCTGAATAGTTATATCTGTGAAATAATGAATGATGCTTGTTGACTACATTATTTTTAATTGCTTATGTTGTAACTAAATCATAGGAGAAAATGCTTTTGCCGAAGTAATTCTGATAAAACTAGTTGAAGTCTTACTGAAAAGATGTAAATCTTGGTCTGAAGAATTAGCGATTTGGGACTTTGAGGAAAACAAAAAAGTATATTTTAGAATCTAGTTTGGCTCTGCGTGTCTGTTGTTCTGTAGCTGATGGCATTCGTATTAAGATATAATGATTGCTGCCTGTGAAGTTCAGAGAGCAGAAGCTATTTTGACGGTTTTTTTGAGCTTAATAAATGTACTGACCTGAAAGTTGAGGTTGTGAGAGTGATCTCTGAATGAGAGTCGCAGTACCAGGAACTGCTTTGCACAAACGTGTGTATTTTGAGCCAGAGTGCTCAGTTTCTAGTGAAGGAGGTCTGTTTGGGAAATCCCTTAAGCCAATTCATGTTATCATTTGGAAACTGTGACCAAGCAGAACTGGAAAAAAGAGATCTTGTAGGAGAAAGTAGAACAACTGCTGTGCATTTGTGGAAAGAAATTCTAGAGGTTGTCTAACACCATTTTGTTGTCTTTTTAAGAAATGCTGATCCCTCTATGATCTCAAAACCAGCAGGTAGACAGGATTGCAGATGTGCCTACTTTTGCAGTAGAAAATTATTTATTTCTGCCACAAAATCATTTTATGAAAGTGTGCTTGAATATATTGCAATGATCTGAAGCTCTTGACAGTTGTTTTTCAACTTACAAAGAGAAGAAAACAGTACATGATGGTTAGTTACATAGCACAAATAGTGGAGTTTTATTGTTATTATGATAATGAGCTCAACCCTCTTAATTCACTGATCAAAAGGGCACTGGTACTAGAAAAAAAAAAAATCCCATTTTTTATACACATGCAAAATGTATAATGCTCTGGAAACATTAATGGTGATTTTCTGACAGACTCTGAAAGCAAAACATGAAATAAAAATCTAGACTGTGAAAGAGAATTCTGGGACCAAATTCTGCAGTGTCATACTTTTCACTGCCTCTAGCCAGTGCAGTGGGATACAGCTTTAAAATTTAGAGATTTTATTTCTATAACTTCACAGGGATTTTATGTCCTGTTTTGTTCTGAGTTGTTTGTTTGTGTGTCCTTGCCCAGGGAAGATTTTGATTATTCCCCCTAGAAGGGTATTCTGCGTATTTGAAGGGGGGAGTTTCTTGTTTGCTTATTCATTTATTTTTACTGGAATGCAGAATAAGTTAAAATAATAACATCTTGTCTAGAAATGCCAGGTTAGTAGTAAAAGAATGTTTACTAGATTGGTCTGCTTCTCCCTGTCTTGCTACAAGACAGCACCATTTTATATTTCATGTATGCAGGCTCTGATTGTTCGTAAATATGATCACTTTTGACATGGCTTTTATATTGGTAAAGAGAAGCGTTCACAACAAAACCTGATTATAGCCCTCTAGCTCAAGTGGAGAACGGTTGCTTATTTTTCATTCTGTAACCTACTTAATTTCTGTAACTTCATTAATCTGAAAATGTCATGGATCTCTCACAAAGGAATATTTTGTCTTCACATTATTACATTCTCCCCAAAATAAAATAAACATGGATTTAATAGAATCATTAATATGTATCTTTAAATATGAATGCTGCAGGCACTCAAGTAAACAAATGCATTAATGCTTTATTTGTTGTATACGTTAAAAAAATCCTGTAAGAATGTTCATTATAATAGTTTCATTCAGTACCTTTTTTTTCTTTCTCTCAAGAATTGGGATTTCATCCAAATTCTAAAGGTTAAGTTGTCAATAGAACTCAAAGGGTGTTTTGTTTCCATTTGTATAACTAGTTTAATGTTTTTTAAGTCCTCAGCATATACCAACAATGGAATCAGTCAGTTACAGGGAAGATTAGCAGGACATTCTTAAAGTTCTCATCACTGCAGCAAATAGTGCTGAAACTAATTCAGGAAAAGAGCAACTCTTTTCACTGAAGAAGTTATTTTAATTAGTACTTAGCATAGGATAATAAATATTCAAATACTTATGTAATGTTCCAGCTTCAAGATTAGAAATGACGATGAACATGCAGTAGGAGAACAAAGTCCATGGTTCAGTCAGTTTAATAATTACATTGTGTCTCCTTGTTAAAGCTTCATGAAATTTTCATGAAACTTTCTCAGTGTCTGAAAAAGCAAGTGCCATGAATTTTATTAGCTAACCCTACAGGTTGAAATACTGTATATGGTCACTGGAACCTACTACGATAATGAATAGTTGAACTATTGAGTGTTAGTTATTAATTTCTGCACTTTCAACAGAGAGGTGATTGAGAGATACTGGATTTTATGTTTGTGTGCTTTTAGTGATATTATGAGTGATAAAATCTTATTCTTCCCAACTGCTGATAAGTATAGATGAAATCAATAGCACACAGCTTTAGGCTGTTACACCTAATAGGTCATTTCTCTTCATATGTATATACTGTGTGCATGATCTCTTGCAAAATATTTACAGTTTGGCTTTGTATAACGCAAACTTTTTTGCTTTCCTGGTTAACAGTAAATAATGTCAGCAGATAATTAAAATGCTGAAGCTAAAAAGTAATACTTAGCAGCTGTTCTGGCTGCCTACCACCAGTTGTTTCAAGGATGTCATAGGGGCCACCCAGAGTGCTTTGCAGCAGCTGTAAGAGTGGATAAGCTTGCTGACTTTCCCTTAAGTGCCAGTGAGTGCTCTGAGAGTGCCCTAAGAATAGGCAAATGTCTTTTATTTAAGAGAGAGAAGTTACAGAAGTTCTTCATACTAAAAATCTAGTAAAACCTGTCTTCGTTGATGTCTATTTTTGGTATAAAATGAAAATATCACTGTAAGTTTCCATTAATCTTTCCCATTCTTCCTTCTGTCAGAAATCACTAGACCACATCTGAATATGAAATAGCCTGAAACGAACCCAGCCATTTCGCAGTTGAAGTGGTTCTGGCTGCAGGATGCTGCTGGAAGGAGTGGCCTGGCCCTGCCCTCCTCTTTCCAAACCTTCTTCTCCATTTGGTTTCAACTGGGAGTCATGGGGCAGCGGGGTCAGACAGGTCAGTCTGGTAATCTCGCTAAAATCAGCATCAGGGTTTTTTTTTCTGACCAAGGTGTTCATTCATTTCACCTTCCACTGCATGGCTGTTGGGGAGTGGTGAGAGCACGCTGTGCCCCAGCTCACCTCTATCAGCAGCTCTGCAGCCATGCAACCACAGAGATACTCCATTAGCCAAGGGTAGGCTACCTGCTTGTGTTTTCTTAATGCAATCTGCCAGAATTGCATTGTGACCTTAAAGGGTCTCATGTTTTTTTTTGTAATTTAGAACAGCCTTTAACACTGGTTTTTGTTTTATTTGCAACAGTCCAAGTGTCCCATGGTCTACCCCAGAGGCTTGAAAGCATCAATAAGCATCAACAAGTTAGTAAATTCACCTATGCTAAATATTAGAAAACACACTGCAATTGTCTGATTTTCCTACCTCAGAGTATTGTCCCAGGAAAGGAGAATCTTATTCAAGTTTACCAGTGCTCTGTACTATATGCCTGCTGTGTGGCCCTGGACATAGGCCAGTGCCAGACAGTGCTCTGTGTCTGTACTTAGCCAACCATACACACACCAGTAGTCTAACTCATCCGGTGTAGGTTTTTTTGTAGTACCATTACTATGTTGTTGGTTTTTTTTTTTAATAGCTCATTATTTCTCACCTGTCTTCTTCAAGGAGATAGAACACATCTAAAACCAAACATACGTTCCACTTGTGTGTATGAGAAGGATGGTAATAACATTCTTCTTTGAGTACCTGGAAGAGAACCAGAGCTATCAGCTTTTCTTTATATGATGTTGGAGAATGTCAGGCTAGTGGAAAAATAGTCCATTGGTCTGCAGACAGTATTCATTTTTAATGGGGTTGTTGCAGGTGATAAAGCTTTGAGAGAAGTATGTGATAAATGTTGTCTGTGGACAATGCCATTTTTACCCATTATATGCTCAAAAGACTTTTGTGAATCACTGTCTTCAGTAGAAAGCCTAAACAAAGGCTCCACTTCTTCATGTTCTGTTCATCTGTTTTAGTGCTCGCTGCATGAAAATGGATTTTTATCTCCATCAACTGCATTAAAGGGTGTATGTGTTTGAGAGAAAGAATCTTCCAACATACACAAACCCTGCCCCATCTCCCCTTGATTTCTAGATGTGCCAGGCACTCATGCCAGGCACTCACATTGATAGCTGAAGTCACTGGATGCACACAAAAGCAATACCTGAGGTCAGGGCCTAGATGTTTCAAAGCACTCCCTGGAATTACCAAATACTTCTAATCTCTAAAATGGGGACAGCCTTGCAAAATGGAGTGGAAATCTCAGAAGTTGCAACGTGATAATTTACTGATTATCTTTTAAAGACAGTTCATTAAACTGAGTTTGAGAATTTTGCAGTAAATGCAGGATAAAGCTGCATGCTACAAAAGAAAATACTTAATAGCCCATCATTAACTGAGCCTTTGAATACTCAAAAGCACTGAGTCAAGTAAAGCCAGACCTCTGTGGAAAAATAGTGTGTGATTAGATAATTAACAATGGTATCACAGTGCACAACCATGAGAGGACCTAAAGAAGCTTACACTGAGTATGTTGTTTTGGTTCATTGTATTAAACTTTTCACATTCCTTTTTTGTGTGTAATGTAAACATAAGCTAAAAGAAAGGACTAAGACAACTGCAAACCTAATGAAACTGATGCTTTGTCTGCACAGTCTGGCGTGTAAACTGTCTATGCCAATAAAGATTTTTCTCCAAATATGTTCTGTGTGGGCTCATGCCAGAGTGAAGCTCATTGTCTTTAACAAGATGTGATTCAGATCATTATTTAACTCAGTCCCATTTCCACTGAAGTTGGCATTTAACAGAGCTGTAAACAAGTGAGAAGCCATAAAAGTTGGGCTATCCTACTGAAATTATTGCATGACCTTCAAGCTTTCCATCTTTAAGGGAACTGACTTGTCTTGAACATGTTTGGAAGGTAGTTCACACATTGTGGGGGCTGTTGCAGTCTGCTTAATGAGTTACAGTTACCAAGTGCCCAGGTGGGTGCATGTTGTTAGGACATGGTGCGGTAGTTTCTGTAAAGCCTTTTCATTTTGTGATGACAGACAGAATTTGATTCTTGAAATTTTTCCAGTCTGTGGGGGAGAGGGGGAAAAGTGACAAAGGAAGGGGAATCCAACAGCATGCTACAGGCAGAACAGAGTATTCCCATACAGTCACTGAACCGTGTCCTGCCCTCTTTTGTCCATATAATGGCCACGGAGAAGACAGAGTATCTGCAAAGAAATACATAATACTTGTATATACAAATTACAATATATCAACTGCTAAAGGTTCATTGGTTGAAACTAAAGCTACTTGAAGTTGAGAATTAATTAACCCATTAGTGTTTTGTTAATAATTAAGAAGAGTGCTTAATGGAGGAGTCTTAAAAAGAAGCATTACCAAATTATGGTTTAATAACCAAGGCACGCATAGCATATGTAGTTTTCTTACTAGAGACAATCTGAAATGTTTCTCACTTTTTTTTTTACTGAACAGTAAATCACTCACCCTGTAGGATTAGAAAGATGACAGCAATAACTGCAGTGCATCACCAAGTCTGCAGAGCCAGCAGGTGTTGGTGTAAGGTGACCTTGGTAAGATATGGGGCAGGGACAATGCCGAGGGTGACGGGCTTCATACAGTCTGGTGAGGAAGAATTCTGCTAGTTGTTGTGGCACCCCCACCCTGTCCAGCACAGCTGCTGTAGCTGCTGTAAAATACCACTTAATTATAGAATTTCCTTGATCCTCTTCATCCCCTTCAGAGATTCCTGTCCCCACCCTTGATCAAACTGACCACCCTAAGGCAAGCCATTCATGGTGGTATTACAGTGGCACCATGGCTGCTGTGATCCTTTGGATTCTAAAAGTGCTGATAACTGTAACTGCTGTGGGTAAGCATTTAAAAATACTCATTCGTGAGTCAGTTACCTGGAACAGTATATTTATTTTTCCGTACACAGTGAGGCTCACTTTTCTATTGAAGTTTCCTAGGAACAGACATTAGGCCTGGAGGTCATTTTGAAGTGTGTGAGGGAAACGAGATCAGAGGTTTTCAAAAGAAAAAAAAAGGCTATTTTTATATGCACAGTAATTTTTTTCATCCTATTTGTTGCACAGGACTAGGTACTTGTGAAAAAAGGGACATGAATTTTTGTTATTTCAACTGGCTGTTTTCAGGCTGTGCTGGGGCAGTGCTGAACTGGTGGTCCCAGTGAAGGTGGTATGCTCATGTGGGTCATGGTCCCTTGCAAATCCTGGGCCAGCTGACTTGTGATACTAATGGTTGGTTTCATCAGGATCAGAGAGAGGGCCAGAGGAGACAACCTGCCTCCCGTCTTGAGAGGGAGCATCCCCACGTTAGAGTGTGGCTGAGGTGGCTGGTGGGGCAGGAAGGGGGAATCCGGTCCTGTAGTTTCTGGGAGCATCTCTGGTTTGTGTCAATAGATTGTTTTATTCCAGCGTGTTTTAAACTAAGTTTCTAAGGCACTAACAGCTTACACACAGATGCTTTTTTGCTTCTAGATCCTGCATGATAGTAGTTGCTGAAATACTGTGTGGCTTGGCTCTGGCTGCAGTTTTACCAGAAATTACAGTGCAGTACTGCGATCAAGCTCACACAGACTGCGATGCTGTGGCCCCAAGGTCATTTTCTTAAATTTAAAAAACTTCCCATCTGTATGAAAGTATATCTGCCATGCCACACGTTGTCAAAGCACTGTGAGTGGACTCTACTTGAGACAAGCTTCCTTTTTTTCCCATCTTTGTTTACAAGGGACAGAGAGGCAGAGTGAAGAAGTTGGGCAATAATTTGGCTCCACTTGCAGAGATGTAAACAGATTTCCCAATGTTTAGCAATGGTGGTGTAGCCGGAAGGGGATGACTGGAACGGCTCCAGGGCAGTGTGAGCTGTGGCCCTGTTTGGAGCAGTTAATGAGTCAGAACATGAGGTCTGTTTGTGCTGATGAGTCATCAGCTTCCCACTTGCCCTGAAGCAGCTTTACTTTGATGTGGCTCAGTCTCAAAATCCACTCTCTCAGTCCATATGACAAAGCCCTGATCAAGGACCTCAAACAAGTATGACAGTGTTAGCCAAACTCCCAGTTTGTGTTATTTCAGGTGAGACTGTGCTTATGGAATAACATATTTCAAATCAGTTATTTCTCCTCAATTCCCCTTAAACCTTTTTAGATGAGTAGACCTGAATTTCCGAATACTAGTAAGAAAAACCCTCTGAAAATAGAACCCGCTGAGATACATTTTTTGTTGGAGTTAGTAAAAGCAGAAAGAAAATTAGTGTGCTTCGTGCTGCCGGTTGCTAATTTAAACTAACTGAACTGTCTTGGCAAGGCTGCAGTGGAAGTCAGGGATTAGATCCTAGTAGTTAAAAAATGCAGCACAGAGAAGTAGTACAAATTCTGAAGAACATTGACATTTCTAAGTGGGAAACAGATACCCAAACAGGAAGCATCTAACAAAAGGCTAAGGTACAACAGGTGGAACAGAATCAAAACAACCTAATAAAATACTGAGTTGTTTAGATTCGAGCTTTGCTTTAACTTTTCTCTGTTGAGGGGCTGCCATTAGGATACAATTTACCACTTAGTGAGCATGTGCATCATAGGACTTTATGGGTGTGAACGGCATGATTTGGCCAGCCTGGGCACTGCAGTTACAGTAGCATGGTTGGGTTGTGTCATGTTTGACAGATACTTGGTGTATCTCATAGGAGTTGTAAATATTTAACTTTCCCTGATTTCGGTGGGAACATTGAAACTTCCTGTTTGCCTATGAAGACCCCCCTGTCAGTCTTGGTCTCTGATGCAGAAGTAGAAGTTAAAACGAGTGTCTCTTCTTCTTCACCCTGCTTATTTATCAATGAAGACCTTGTTGAGAAATGATCCACCCTGGTAGTAGGATTTATAATAATAAGAAATGCAGAGATTGCTTCTGAAAAATTATAAAGTGAGAATGTTATATGTATTTTGGAGCTACTTTGTCCTGTGTTTGATAATTCCTCAAATAAAAATCTCATAAAAACAAGTCTTAAAAGATCATTCCATGGCATTTCTCTCTGCTTCAGTAGTATAGATTAGGCAAGATAGCTTTAAAGTTTGGGGCTCCTCCTCTTCAGGTTCATACACATGTAATGGAGGCACTTACCTGCCAAATTTATAGCAAAGAACTGTGACACTAATTCACTGTATCTTTGGAAAATACATGTAGATGATGAACAGAAAATGACATGCAATGAAAGGTGACAATAGATATATAAAAATAGCAGACTAATAATAAAAGAGCAAATAATTAGAGATTTAGAAGACTCATAAAATTAGCCTTTCAGAATTGTTCTGACATTTGAGTTTAAGCAGTATCTTTGGTTGAGCAAGCAGTATCATAATACTAATCACAGAAAGTGTATTTAAATGTGATCAGCACTTGTTCTTCATACACATTTGTAAAAAAAAAAAAATAATTTTCTTTCCATCTCATGTTTTCCTCTCCCCTTGGCTTTTATGGGAAAAAAGAAAGTAGAAATGATGAGGAAAAGTGGAAAAAATTTACATAACTTTGGAGCTATTTTATTAAAAACATTTGAAAATTAAAATATTATTATCATTTCCAGAAAATAATTCAAAAATTGAGACCATAAACTAGCAATGATAGAAAAATACTTTTTTCTTAAGGGAAGTGAAAACTTCTTACAACTTACAGAAACAGCATATCACTCTTAGGACTGAATGAAGGAAAATGGTTTTGTGGTGTTTGTTAAGTATTAATTTAGACAGATTACGTGTAACAGGTTATCTTTCTGTATAGGTGCTGCTATTAAGTGTGTAAAATAATTTGTAACAATACAATTCCATTGATAAAGTGGGTAAAACTGGCATTCAGGTCAGTGCCTTAGAGGCTTAACACAGTGATATCTACTTGTCTCAGTGATCCTGAAAGTTAAATGCATCTTGGTACCTTACCAGTGAGAAGCTCGGATGCTGGGAGAAGTCACCCATGAGGTACGGTTTGGCAATGAAGGCAGGTTTTCTAGCCTATGCTACTTGCCTTTGTCTGAAGCTTTGTTTTCTGTCTTGTAGGCTATGGGATGTATTCCAAGAAAAAAATGCTTCTGGAATTAGTAGTTCTGGAAATAATAAAACAAATGGATTGATACAGTCCCAGATTAGGATATTTAGGGGTTCTCTCTATAGTGTTTTTCTTTCTTGTGTACAGATACACATTTCAGAGCTGAATAAATGGTCTTCATTACAACAACATTTCACATGTATGTGCAAAATTACTTTTTTCGAGGGTTGAAATAAGCAGTGGTAAAAGTGTGTGGTTTCACAATCAGAAATGCTGCTCTTCTGCCACTAAGGCTCTGAATTGCCTCTCCCTTCCTTGTGCAGCTGGTGGGTGAGTGTCCAGCAAAAACAGAATTGGCAAAACAGAAAAGAATAAGAAGTGAGTATTGGCCATATGGGTCCTGATCTAGCAGATGGCATGACTGTGGGATGACTACTGTCAGCCCAAGAAAAGGGATGAAGACACATGGATGGGGATGTGGGACTTCCCCTCTCAGGAGCAGCGTGACTTGGGCTGTCCTCAGCCACTCATGAAACCACAGCTTCAGTCTGACTTAATTCAACTTTGAACACTGGTTCATACTTTTTTTTTTTTTTTTAAAAAGTCCTATGGACAATCCAGAGCTAGATGCTCATTCTGACAGTCTCTGATGTGGCTGCTCAACAGTGTGCATTACTGAACATTTGTGGCAGGGTTATGGATGGGAGCCACCTGTTATTTGGTGACTGTGGACCAGGAACTGCCTTTGAATTAATTTTAATGATCAAGGTCCTGAATTTTAGGACAATATTCTGCATTTTAGTGTTTGAAATCCACCTGTGATGTTTAATGTTTTACTTGTTGGCCTCTAAGAAAAAAGAGGCTGTTCTGAATTGAATTTTACCAGTTCTGATACCCAAGATGCTGTAAGAATCTAAACAAGGCTAATTTCTGTCACTGCTACATTTTCCTTTATTCTCCTGTAAAAATAAAAAAATATCAGGCCAAAATCTGTTATAAATCCAATACCTTTCAAGTGGAATGAACCTATACCTGTTTCTGCAAAGGTTTAACATAACCTTTTCAATAGCTGTGTAGAAATAAGGGGGGGGATTTACATAAACAGTGGGAATTGGAGTTGGGGGAGGCTTCTCTGGCCTGAAAGCAAGCCCTTTATTTCAGAATCTTAGTCTGATTTTAGGGAATTGCTGGGTGTTCAATTCTACTATCTTGAGTTGTTAAATAAGTATTGTCTGATGTTTAACAGCTTTTTCTTTAATAACTGGATAAAACCAAATTGGTTTAGTGGTCACAGTAATAAATCCTAGTTACAACCAGCCATTTCTTGATCTTGAATCATAATACCAATGCCATACTTGAGGGTTCTGTTTCAGACACTCTGTCTGCACGGTTTTTAATGAAGAAGATATGTTTGCACACTGCCAGGATGGCACCAGGAAGGGTAAGCAAGGCCACTTGTGGATCCCAGCTATGGCTGCTGAGAAGTTATCATGCTTACATGATACAGAGAAAATTCCTGTGGTTAGTTTTGTTTTGTTTTAAATGCAGTTGGAATCTTTAAGATCTGTGATCCTTACGATTTTTGATCAATTTTTCCAGTTCTTTAATGGTTGTCTAAATGTTCTAAATGGTTGTCATTGCCCTGCTTCTCACATGTGTAATTAAAGCACAGATTGTTTTCTCTATGAAAAGGACAAAAGAGATTTTGAACAAAAGCAGTATTGGTTTTCAGCTACAGTTTCACGGCTGGTCGCTTTGCATAGCAATTTGCAGAACATTTCTATCTTTTCTTAGGAGGACTTTTATGTGAGAAGAGGCTTTTTGAATTTATTGAAACTTGATGGAATATTTTTAATTTGCAACTCTTACTTCAAATGAAAAAAAAATCTGCAAGGCAATAAAGATGTATTCTAGGAAGGTATTAACTTAGAAACTATTTCTTTGTTTATTGGTTCTAGATTATGTGTTTCTTCGTGTTTTGTGCCATTTCTTAATTTTGGACAAAGATCATTTTACTGAACTGTATACAAGAATTCTTATACTTGAAAAGTGAGAGTAAAAAGAGTAAGAGTAAAAAGAAGAAAAGCTAACATATAAAAAAGGTTTACAGTGAGGGGAGAATAAAGTGTTTTAATGCTAGGGAGAAGCAATGATGGGTAGTTTCATTGTTAATTAAACAAATATACTAGGAGCTCTGAAGAAAGGAAGTGACTCAACAGCTTAGAGAATGAATTTTAGAAAAGCATTGAAGTGGAAATGTGATCTTCAGTTACAGTTTTGGACCTCTATGTTAAAAGTCCTGGTGGCCAGCCGAGTCTGTTAAGTGTGGAATGGTCACAGCAGAAATGGCAATGCGTCCAATGTAGGTGAGTGTAGCAACGGCGACTTTGAGACGGAGTTCAATAACAATGATGTTACACTGTGCTTTTGTGAAAGGTGTATTGGAATGTTTTTCCAGACACAGAATATTTACATTTTTATCCTTCTTTATATGTTCTTCTTAAAGACTTATCCCTTTTAAAGTTTTCTAACAAAAAACTGATGTAGGAAAACCCACACAAGTCCAACCAATAACCAGCAGCCTGGTGAGTCAGTTGGGTGAAAGCTGGAGGTGGAGCCAGGCAAATCCCTACATAGCAACGAGACTGTTGATTGTTTTAAAAGAATTACCTGTTTGTTTCAAATAGAGTTACATGCTGATCCTTAAAATCCTTGTCTTGGTAAGTTTCTTTCAAAAGTGATGCATTTCAGTGAAAACCTTCAGTTGCAACAAAAGCACAGTACTCTGTGGCAAAAAATACTTTGCAGAGTTCACATTTTATAGTTATCTCACTGTAAAATCTCATGCAGGTTTATGCTCTATTGTTTTCAGCATAACTTAGGTACATGAAGGATTACATACTAGGGTAGTAGAAACATTATTGAGCTACATGGACTACATTGCAATAAAACCTGTTAGTGCCTTTACAGAGAAACTGGTGATTACACATGAGTCATGAGGATGTAATCTGCCCCTTTTGGTAATGAGAATACATTCTGATATTCTTGGAGACATACAGACAGTTTTCCTGGTGTGGTAAGGAGCAAAGCAGTTGGAGTTGGCAAGACAAACACCTGTCTTTTCAAAACTTGATTGTGAAATGACCATATATTGCTGAATGAAGAATGGCCATATATTTGAGCATGTAGAAGAAGACTGGTAGGAAAGAGTAAACAATAGTGGACAATTACACAATCTGGAAGATGAGCGTGTGGTGTAGATTTTCAGTGTCGTAACGGGATTTGCCAATTGTTCAAGTAAAAGTAGTTTAACAGTAGTACATAAAAAGTTAGAATGGCAGGGGCAGAAGATCAGAAGAAAAAAAAATGACAAGATGATAGATAATTTCAGGTGGGTTAGGATGAGATGAGAAGGGCAGAAAGACATGGGATAAGAAAAGCAAATAGGACTTCTGTAACATTATGCCTAACCACATATATAATATACCCGGGTATTTTGTGTTAAGCTCGGGTATTTTGTCTTAAGCTTGTGCCTTATCTTTTCTTTTTCAGCCACATAGAAAAAATTACAACATGGCAAGATCCTCGAAAAACTATGAACCAACCACTGAATCACATGAGCCACCATCCTGCAGCTGCTTCCACACCAATACCACAGAGGTCCATGGCAATGTCTCAGCCAAATCTTGGTGAGTAATGGATGTTATCTTTGTGGTGAAAATGCAAGCGAGGGAGGAGAGCAACCTTTTACTAATTTGTTTGCCAAAGTAATTTTTGCTTTGAGAAGGGTAGCTGTGGTTCTGCTCTCAGGCCTAACAATGTGTCCTGCACTTCCTTTTCTTACTTTTCCCTCTGTAGAGTTGGCAGCAAGTGAATTTGTGTTGTTTGAGGTGGAGTTCTACCATCTCAGGCATTTTATTTTAGAGCCTCTGTAACAAATTTTTGAGGTAGTATTGAACACAGAAAAATAAGCTCTTCTGTGCTTTTTCATTCGGAGTTGATAAAAAGTCTACAAGCTTTTTTCGAAGCGTACTGTGCACAGTGGTGTTAGATAATCTGTCCGTAGTCTTTCCTGTGTTTCTTCAGGTCAGAGGTTGTAGTTGGTTCACTTGTTTGGTTTTCTGTTTATGATGCATAGTTAGGTTCTGCATTGGAAACTACTTGCAAAATACTAAAAAGTCTGTTTTGAGGTATGATTTACCTAAAGACTTTCCACAAATGGTGTGGTTTCATTGCTGTTCCTGTTAAGCGCTTCAAGTTTAAATTTAAGAATCAACTTAAGTTCCTCTGGTTTTGCCAGATATGAGCCTTAGTGAAAATAAAGCTGTGAAAACTCTGAAAAATTTAAAGGAAAGATGTCAATGGAAGAAAACATTTTAATTTGTAATTGAGAATTACAGATAATCCGTAACATTTCACTTCTGCAGTCTTAACTTTCCTACACCTCAGGAAAAGGAGGAACAGATAGGTCATCTTACAGGCTCAAGTTCACAAAACTATGTCAAATAGGTAGTCTTAAAAACAAGGTAGTCTTAAAAGCACGGGCCAGATTCCTGTTCAGGTTAATTTTTGATTATTTGGTCTCATGATGTCATGATGATCTATTTGCAGTGTGGTTCATCAGGTTCACGTACCAAGAAAATGGTAAACATTTGGCTACCACTGGTAACCAAGAGCACTAATGCAATATACATGTTTACTTTTGTCTTAATTTATAATAAACACCTGGGCTGTACCCTGAAGTAACTAAAGATCTTTCTTCTACCTTTCTCTCAACATCTGTCCTGCTTGAATATATTCATTGAAAGGTGTTGGTTATGTTACGTGATTTAACAGACAGTAGCAAATTGTATCATAAGAGTGGATATCTTAAGAAAAAACCCAAGTAAAACCCAGAAGGTTAGAGCATCCCACAGAGTGTCACCCTGCATGACAATTGCTCTGTGCGTGTTATATCAAGCCACAGCTGCGTGTAGGTCAGTCTGTTTATAGCAGTTCTGAAATGACCAAGAGGTAAGAATAGGACAGTGGGTTTTTTGTTCATACCAACTCCTCAGCTTATGTTGACATCTGTTACATTCTCTCAAATTAAAAAACAAATTAGGTATCATAAATCAGGAGAGTGTACAGCAAGCTTTTTCCCCCAGTTTGTCAGCAGTAGTGAATCAAAGCTAAATCCTGCGCTGAAATACTTGTATACTGAATTTCAGAGAAGGCTCTTTCGTGGGATACAAAGGATTAGAAATAAAAGCATACACCTAAGTAAGTCTGTTCTTGAAAGGACTACAGGTGCCCAGTGGGGGCATTTGCACAGGCTTCAAAATCTATCACATCAAATACAGACTATATTTCATGCAGTACCCTTCACGTTTATGGATGAGCTTCCACTTTTTGATAGGTGTTTATACAGCGCTTGGCATCATGGTTCAGATCTGTGTCTGAATTTCCTAAACATCAGCCCACTAGAAATAGTATGTGAAAATTGCCACAGTGTCCACATTTGTTTAATTGATAAATACTCTGTGAAAGTGTTTTGGTGAACTTTTTCTCATTCTGGTGGCTCTTGAAAGGCAAGCTGTGACACTTTGTGACCAAACAAATCTGTTTGCATACCCGACTAGCACTTTCAGCACCATATTATTAAATTGAGCGTCACAGTCCCCGATTTTCCAATCCACCTGTTTGTACACACCAAGTGTGACACTTTTATTATTTTAAAATATATTTTTAAAGATTTAATCTAGAAACTGTGTGTATCTATACATATATATATGTACACACAGGTATTACAAGATTTTATTCGTCTGAACAGAATACGGTAGCCTCTGAATACTTCACGTGACAGTTTTAAATATGTGTGAGTGCGGTTTTGAGGACTAAAGCAGAATGTCTCTATTTTGAAAATATCTTGGTCAAAAGGAAGGGCCTTTCTGCTGTTCTGTGATGCTAACAGTGTTACTACTAAGCCTGCTTTCTTGGGTTTGCTCAGACATTGAAGTGAGCAATTTGTTGGTCTGGCGGTCAGACCTCTAAGCCAGAAGTGATTGTGCCAACATCTTACAGACATCAGAGGTGAAATGGAAACTGGATACCAAGTTAAGCCACTCTTCTGGATGTAATTTTGTAACTTTTTAGCAAATGAAGTCTATGCATCTGTCTTTTGCCCTAGCAGTTTTTGGTACTGTAGGAACTAAAAGAAGTTTTTCTTTTGAAGATGTGCCACTTAAAAGGACTTCAGTATTCCAGGTTTGCGTACTAGTCTGCACTTCCAATTACTAACACATGTGTTTTCCTTGCTGTGCTGCTTATGAAGAGATGGAAAATCTGGTCTGTTCTGTACAGCTTGTTGCTTTAGTTTATAAACTCCTTTCAGCAATATTTGCTGGGAAGCGTACAAAGGCACTTGTAAACATTCTATCAAATGCACAGAGTGTGACTAAGTGATACCAAATCACAGACATAGAGAGACATAGGGAAACGTTTAGTGAAACTTGATTGAAACTAGTAGGCATACCTGAGAAAATCAGCTGTATTTTTCTACCTTTTTTCTTACTGTGGTTTTATGTTGTCTGTTCACAAGCTACACATACTGGTTTTCTTATAACTTCAACAGTGTTAGTTTTCTCACTAACATTTAAAGCATTGCTTTTTTTAAAGGCTGTGTAACACAGGCGTCTGAAGGTATTGCTTCTTTTGATTAATCTTGTTAAATCTGCAGCAAACTAATACCTGCTAGGCAGGTTTCTGTGCTCATTTATACACCACCACTAAATTCAATGATGTTTTCATGAACGAAAAGGGAAACTTGTCCTAGAGATTGAAAGCATATTGATTATACTAAGGAAAGGACAACGTTAACAGGAAGCTTTTAACTATATTTTTTTGTTGTTGGAATACAACAGGGAAAGAGATCAGCCTCTGACTAAAGACAACCAGGAACACTGTATTTCTTGCATTTTCAGAGATATTTCATAAATCCTTTTACTTTGGTGCTGAATCTGCACATGTATTAGTTTTCTGCCTAATCTGAGGCATAGTTTTTTTCAGCTGATGGATGAAGTGTTAACCACCTATTGCCAGTCAACTCCATTATTGTGGTAGAATCAAAGGTCATATGTGGAAGGAGGGGTATTTGTACACCCTTATTTTAGGCATCTCACCCAGGTCCCTGAATTAGACCAAGCTCCATGGACTTTGTGCAAATGAAAGGAAAGAAAGATCAGTTGGGGTGCACCTGAGATGATGGTCAGACTGCTGCCTGACTTACGTGACTAAATTGTTCACTGAAAGTGCCTTAGTCCAAGCTAGGGAAGCTGTTCTGTTTTAATGGCAGTCACTGGTGTAAGATTGTGGAGGATGGGTTTTGGCTACATGTAGCAATATTAGGGGAAAAAAATGAGATCCTTATAAAAGTTTCTTTTGCAACAATTTTTAATTAAATGCTGCTTGTTTTGTAGGGTTTTTTTCCTATTCTACATTATTCAACTCTCAAAACTATTGTTATTTTCATCCTGCTTCCTTCAGACTGTTATAAAAGATTTCTTTTGTGATTGTACTCTTCATCATGTGTTGGCGAACACAATCTGGTCTTCATTTAAATGTTTTCCAAGTTCAACGGTTTGCAACTTCTTTTGACATAATATAATAAAAACCTCTGATAATATTTATGTTTTCGGTATAAATTAGCTTGCGTTTATATGTGCAAGTTGCTCAAGAATCTCGTAAGGAAAAGACAGAGCCTATCTGCAAATAACTCAGAAGCCCATCAGGGCACAGTGGCATATGTCACGGTACAGTCAGCTGTGGAGTTCAGGCCTTACAACAACTATCAGCTGCAGGCTGCAAGGCACAGTTGTTCGGGGTCGTGTGAGTGACCAAGCTGTGTGTCCTTACCTTCTAAGCTTACTCTGTCAGGATCCACCAGCAGGTGCAACCCAAGTGATACCAGCAGAATGGTTTTAAGTATTAAATACCCTGAATCTCTAAGGCAAAAACCATTATGTATTCCACAGTAGAATTTAACGTGAAGAGCCTCTTAGACTGACAGCTGTTTGTGTTACAGAAATTCATCCATGAATCTAAAAAGTTCAGCTTTTAGCTGTATTGCTAATGGTAGTTTAATGGGGTCTGGATACAACTGGGACTTACAGCACTTTGCCCCTGCTGTCATTGTTTTTAATCAGCCAGGAAATCCAACCAATAAAACAATGCAATAATCCTGTCGAAGAGCAATAAACACATGAACCAGAGTTTCCATATCCTGCCCTGATAAAAGAGGTGTAGCTGCTATTGTTTGAGGATGATAAAATGCAGTTTTTGTTACTGTGTCAAAGTAAGTCTCTGGAGATAAGAATGCAGAAACTCCCAAAGTATTTAAAAACAGATGGTATGTATTTTAGTGATAACTGACATACACAAAATGGTCTAGACTTTGCAAGGCTTGGTTTGCATTTGCTGGAAATTTGGCTACAAATAGGTGACACTGAGAGGAAGCTGTTTTTCCCCTCAGTGTAGCCCATACCCTCATACCACCTCCACAGTGAAAAGGCTTCCTGTTCCAGGTCATTTTTAATTAGGGGATATCCTGAAAAAAGCAGACACAATTCAGTTGTGGTCGAGGTGAATGATTTTGCCACCTGCTTCTGGTTAATGAAATAATACTTAGAGAAGAGCTGAAAGCATTGTAGGCTACTTGCACATTGTGTGGGAATGAGAGTTTTATGACACAGCTCTGGAAAAGAACGTTTGTTGTTGTTGTTATTATTTGCAGTTAAAACCTCTAAGAAGTAATTTTTTTCAGGCAGATTTCAAATGGATTAATTTATTTATGTGTTAAGGACAGCGGCTAATAGTTCCAGAGACTAATAGGAATTCATTTCAGTGTCAGGTAAATTAAATCCAGATATCTAAAAAGTTGCACACCTTTAAACCGACAACTGACTATTTAGTAGATGTGAAATGTTAAAGGTTGATGTGTTCGAAAGAGATGTTGGTATTGATTCAAAATGTAGTAATTTTTAATTTTAACACAAAGAAGTTCCTACTAGTGTAAGCATTTCCCTTCAAGGTGAGTAATCCAAATGTGTGCCAGTGCAAGAGCAGAGTGTCACTTTCATGTTTTCGAAGTGAAAAAGCTGAAGATAGCATGAAACGAAAGCAAAAATAATTTAACAAGTATTTTAAATTATGGTCAGCAGTAATTGCTCATTAGCATTAAAGCTGTCTCTCTAGTCGAGCAGCCCCCACTGTTATTTGTTGTTCTTGATTTATTGTTTAAAGTGCTTACAGAGTAAATCTCTGATCTTCTAAATAACTTCCTGCTAAATCACAGCCTTGATGCTGCACCTGCAGGTTGTTCATTTGAGTTTTTTTCAGCTCGAATCATTGAAGACAGGAAAGATTAGTTAAATGTGAATATCACAGAACTTAACGGTTGAAACTGTTGAGAAATTTTCGTTTAGCTATTTTCAGACCAGAAATATGAATAAAGGAGTCTCTGTGCACTGGGATAGTACAACTTTTTGGTTTAATACTTTACAGATTTTTGGAACAAAATGCACCAGAACTGAAAAGCAGCATTTTTTGCTGACCTTGTTGGAAGGCTAATGCTGTTTCTGGGAAATAAGTGAAACAAGCAGTTCTTTGTTGGCAGAAACAGGGAGAAAAGGAGGGGAGCTTAGTCTTTTTTTCTTCACAATGTCGTGACTAAGTCAAAACTGTAATATGTCTGGGTTCGTTCTTTTTTTTAACCTCTATAGACATTTGTTTTTCATCACACTGTGTTGCGTGACACCTGACGCTGGCCAGTTTGCATGAATTAGGCTCTGGGCTGCCTATAAACAGAGCAGGGAGAAAGATCCACCGTTGCATCCAGACACTTCTGACACAAAAATAATAAAGTTGACACAATCAGTTTAATGCATATGTCAGAAACAATTTACACTTGCATGTTTTGGCTTCTGCGGCTTGCAGAATCTCTTAATTAATCCTTGTTTAGTATTTATCCAGCAAAGTCATCATCAGAAAGGTCTCCTGCAATGTCAGAAAACCTAATTCACTAGAATATGGCTATTAATTTAAAACCAAACAAAAGCAATAAAGGAACTTTTTCATTTTTCATCTAACTGGAAAAAGGAAATTACATAGGTTCAACTTGAGCTGTGAACTAAATAGTTGTGATTCCATGGACTGCAGTGAAACTGTGGCTGCATAGTCCATGTTTGGAACTTAGTTCCACATTTTTAGTCACTATCATTTGAGCTGAAAAATTGAGTAATGGCGGTTTATTGAAGAGACTTACTTCATTTTGCAAAATAAATATGTTTTTCCCCTAGAGAACTGAATTCAATGCTACTCTGAGTGTCTGCTAAACTGGTGAATACTTCTTGCCTGCTGTGTTAAATCTACTTTACCATAGAGTGGTAGATCCAAGCTTTTTGTGTTTTTCCTTTGTTTGCAGAATCTTAGAAATGTTACACTGGGAGTGCCAAGCCCTGTCTAGTGAATTTAAACTTACTGAAGACCAGTTGGTTTTCCTTAGTTATCTTTTGGCCTCAAAACCAGTCCAGAGGTCCTAAGACGACTCAGACCACAGTCTGAAAGGAGTTACTTGAGTTTCACTGATTTATTAGATGAATGTCACTGTGCTGAAATCAGTGTTCATATTGGGCCATCTAGTTAGATTGTGAACTGCAGACTTGTCTTTTTTAACCCAAACTCCCATTATATTCCTCATAGCATACACAAATTCAGAATTCGAATATAAATAATAACAGGGATTAGGAAGATGGCATAAATAGCACGATAGATGTGCCATTGGGAGATACCATAAGGAACAGAGATTTGTAGAATGTTGTTGTATTGTTAAGTTGCTTAATGGAGTTGACACAAGACTTGACTTCATTGGGCTCATTCAAACCTTCAGTGACAAAGAGTTATCAGCCATATTAAAAAACTGTGTTGCTGAATTGCTCAGCACAGGAGTTCAGCTCTGGTTCAGTTGACTAGTTCCAGGAAAGGCACTTAGGTAGAAGACTTCTCAAACTAAGTTTACATTTATCCCACAGGGGTAATATTTCCATTGTTGGGATTCTTTTCACTACAACTAGTGTATTTAAAGATTCACTATTAATCGAAATCTAGACAGTATCAGACATATCACACATGCTTAAAGGTATTACAGGTACTATATTTTTCTGTTTTTCCCGTGCATATCATTGTAGGTCTAACCTTAAGAAAAGCAACTTACTGTGTATTCCAAATGTTGGTTTTTTTCTTGTTTGAAGAACTCACACAGTGGAAAATGCAAAAGCAGCGACAAGTCTTGGTCCTGTAATAACTGTATTCTCCATACTTTTCCACACATATTTTGAGGAGTCTGGAGTTCTGCCAGGATACTGGTTTTGGCCCAAGTAGATTGTGTTGCAGGATAAAACCTACCTGATGTTACATATGGTGTTGTGCATAGAAAATACGGAGAGGGAGGGGGATAGAGAAAAGAGAGGGAAATAGTGTGAAGGGATCATAAGTGTTAGCACAATTATATGGAAGACAAATGTGACCACAGATTTTGATTCTGTAAAGAAAATGTCTAGAAAGATGCAGGTAGTTAGTTACCTGTAAAAGCACACTTTGTTATCCATTGATGCATAAACTGCAAGTTGATAATAGCAAGAATCAGATACTCTGTTGAGACTTACTTTGGGGATTGTGCTAAGGTGGTGTTTTAATTTGTACAGATACATAAACTTTGGTGTCATTTTTGCAAACGTAGATTAGGTAAAAATATGTAATGATTCTCAACAAGACAGGTCACAAAAAAAGGTTTCCAGCAAATCTGAACCTTAGTTTTGATGTATTTTGTGGATAGTCCAGTTATAGTAATTGTATCATTCCAGGACTGCCTACATTGGAAACTTCCTTTTCTTTTGCAACAATGAAAGGAAACAATTGTACTTTCTGTCATGAAATGTGGAGAAGCATACACAGGACCAATATGAGCAGATGCCTGGACTTTGCAATCTGTAAAGATGTTTTCTTTAATAAGATTGGTATGGGATGAAGCTATTTTTCATATGTAGCAAAACACAAATCACTTGCTAGTGTATTTTGGTTTATTCCCGGCTGTACCTTGCCGTAAGCTCCCTGTGCAGTCAGAAAGTTTGAGACATTAGAAAACATCTGCAGTCTCCTTTCCAGCTCAGTGGAGCTGCAGTATGTCCCCTTGCCCCAAGATGTGGTTTTCTTTTTCTCCCCAGTCTTGAATTCAGGTAGAGCTTAAGGATTTTTTTAATATTCCTTTTGAATTACTAGTTTCCAGCATCTTGACTGAAAGGTACTGAAGGAAGTACATCAGATCAGTTGTACTGCATCAGAACAGGAAGTTTTTTACAGAAGCATTTAGTTTACAAGTCCTACGTACTCACCCTGCATTTTTGCTGGGCTTGGCTGCGATGGAGTTAATTTCGTAGCAGCGCCGTTGGTGGTGTATTTTGGATTTGTGACTAAACCAGTGTTGATAACACACCAGTGTTTCGGCTGTGCCAGAGCAGAGCTTGCAGAGCATTGAGACTTTTTGTTTTTTCCCCACTGTTTCCCCTCCGTGCTTCAAGTAGGCTGGGGATTCACAAGAAACTGGGAGAGGTGTCACTGCAGGGAGAGCTGATCTGAATTACCTAAGGGGATATTCCATACTGTGTGATAAATGATCCTTTCAAAGCTGGTGCTAATACACTTCCACAAAATGAAGTGGGTTTCTTTGCACTGCAGTCTATGTGTTCCAGGAGACTTAACTTGGGGATCAGATGACATCAATATGCCCCTGGAGAAGTCATGTTGGATGACATGCTGGCATCTCTATAGTGCTGTACTCTACAGAACACCTGATCCTGGAAGGATGTTGCAAAGGTGTCTTAGGTATGCCTGCATGCTTTCCACAAGGTCCAGAAGGATTTATTCGTGTGGGCTTTACACCACCTACAGGTCATTAAGTTGCCTCTATACCCAAACTGGCCTTAGATCTATCATAGGACTAATCCCAGCCTGTTCAATGCAGCATAAGTAATAAAACTAATAAAGTAATAAAACTAATCTGTGCTCTGAACAAACCATAATGTTAATACTTTAAAAATTCACTGTATTTCACTTCTGGCTTATCTGGAGGATATCAATGCTGAATGCTATTCTTAACACCATAAACAGGAAGAACTTTTGTCTTGGGTGAATCAGGAGCCCATACAGTGTCTTTGGATTGCTTAATGTCAGAAGTACTGGACTTGCTTCCACAGTTGCAGACTTCTTCACTGAAAATGGCTGATACCAACAATCGTTACGTTTACACAACACCATGAGATAGATGCCCAAGGGTTATCTCTGGCACCAGTCTTTTGACTGTTGTGTACAATCTGGGAATTTTCACCACTATGTTCCAGTGCTTACCAAACTATGTTCTCAGTCAGCCTGTCTCTCTTGCTTCACAGCTCCCTTAACTGGAGCCTATGGATTCCACGCTATGGTCTGTTTTCTTCATTTTCCTGGATGGTTCAGGTCTTGGATCAGGGACTCTTCATGTATATAAGTTTACCCATAAGTTATTGTCTCTGTAGTTTATCTAATACATCTATATTACTTTTGGGGGTTATTCGTTATTCCCAGTAATGCTGTCCCATTCTTTTTTTTTCTTTTTTTTTTTTTTCCCCCCAGTGAGATAATAAAATATTTCCACCATTTTCTCATCTTTATCTTCTGTGGTCAGTTCTGTATACAAAGCGAGATCTTTACATTGCTGATGTTGTGTTCGCAGAGTACTGCTTAGCAGAGCTGCAGCAGTGGTGATCTTCTGCTGACAAGAGGTTTGAACTTTTTTCTTACACTCTACCTCCTCAGGAGTACATTCCGCACCCTGCTCTTGTCCTGGAAAATGCGTTGCTGAGTGTGATGCCCTAGTCACAGGCAAGCAAGTACGTGTGCACAGTCATACATGACCTGAAGATCAGGAGTTTCTATCAGTGTGAGGCCAGTGAGCAAGCTGGCTTCCTGTACCATGAAGAAGATGACTAAACAAGCATGGAAACATGACACATGCGAAGGATTTGTCTGCTGCCTACAGATATTTGCTACTGCACAAACTGTGTGGAGTTCTTTAGTATCCAAATCACCTAACATGGGCAAGAACTATGCTGAGGAAAGTGTCAGTGGCTACAGGGTGGCTATTGACTGAGGAGGAAAGGAGCATGCACTTCATCTTCCGTGTACAGTGTGTCTTTGTCCTCATGGTCTGTTCTGAGGGAGCATTTCAAACTGGAGATGATACGCTGTGTTTTGTACGGCCCAGGCTTCAGTAGCCCCCAGGAATATGATGAGGGTTGCTCTTCTGTCACAGTTTAGGGTCAGGGCAGCCCCTTAGACCTATAACAGATGCTCTCTGTTAACCCCCCTCCCTCCTGCTGGGGAAGAGAAAGGGAATAAGGGAGAGAGACTCAACTATTAGAAAAGGAAGCTATACAGCTTTAATGAAAATGAAAATAATAGTAATAAAAATAGAATATACACAAATATATACAAAAGCAGTATCGAACCCAACCCCCTGATGGCAATTACATCACTGTCACCACTGATGCTGTGGAGCAGGCACTGGGAAAGCCCCAGACTGGGCCCAGAGGCAGACAGGAGCTCTGTTCAGGAGCTGGATTCTGGTACTGGATTCAGGAACACACAGACCGGGATCGAAGGCAGAACAGGCAGAGTCTTCCTGGGATGCTGGCCAGTGAAGAAGCAAGGAAGAAGCCCTAAGACCCGAGCTGAGCAAAGCCCAGTGGGACCCTCCTGATCCCTCAGCCTCATACCAACTATGAAGTACATGGGCTGGAATCCCTTGCTGGCCAGTTTGGGGTCCCCTGTCCCATCCGCTTCTCCCCGCAGGTGCCACCTTTGACTTTCTTCACCTTGCACCGTGGTGCACAGATCCAGCACAGTGGCCTCAATCTGCACCCCAACCCTTGGTACTGACTCTAAACATGGGGTGTTCTCCCTGCTGGGAGCAGCCACTGCCTGTGCCAACTGCCGCTGCCTGCAGACAGGGCAGGGGGGAGAAGAGCTGAGCTGGGAAGGAAAATCACTGAACAGAATTAGTTCTGTTCTCACTCCAACCAGGACATCTTCAAAAGTCTGGAGGACCATTTGGACAGGCTGTTCTGCAGAGGATATGTTCTATGTGCTGCCACATGTGAACTGCTGGTATAGACACCCCTAAAACTTAACACATCAACTGAAAGCTTGCTCACAGTAATTTCAGTGCCTTTCAGTGGAACCAGTTTGAAAGAGTACTTGCAAATCTGCTGTGATTTAATTACTCTTCAGCTAGTTCCCAGTCAGCTGTTTCATTAACATACATAGAGTATTTTGACCCTTAGGATATATTTTTAGAGCAGCTGAATGCAGCAGTTGTTGTGGGAAGTGCTGCAGAATGCCCCTGGTTTTTGGGGCGTACTTGATTTGTAGGAGATACAGTGTGATATAATTTCTATACTCCTGATGTGAAGGTGTGGGAACTTTTACTTTATTCACTGAGCTTACTGTAGTTCCTTGATGGTATGTAACAATGGACAATATTACTTGAAAGAAAAGTAATTTACTGCAAGAAATAAAAATTCATTGGACCAAAATATTCTGTTTGTCTCCATGAGCAACAATGTCTTGGAGGGTTATTGGGGACCATAGCTCAGGGAGATGTATTCTTCAGCATTTTCATACTGTCCTGTTCTTTGTCCTCTTATATGTGTGGTTTCAGTTGTGATACAGATCAGTTGATCAAGGAGAGTATTTTATATAGCAAAGGCAACAAATAGCCATGACAAATAGTACTACAACTTACACCCTAGTTCTTTCATTTGCATGTGCTGCATAGATGAAAGCAGTTTTCTTATGGAGAACTTACTATATTGTGATAATCCTTCAGCCAGCCTGGATTCTAAGCATGGTTGTTCTATTACTCAACCACTTACATGCCAAAAATTTATGCGTATGCTTATGCATATGAGAAGAATTAAATTCTTGCCTAAATGCTTAGGGTCCTGGTAATTAAACTTTTTTTTTTACAGTGATAACATTTATATAACTGTACTTAAAATATTTCTTATTTAACTGTGAATAAGACTGGATTCACTGCATCTTAAAATGTGGTTCCATATATTGTTTTATGAAAGTGGTTTGATTTCTACACCCAACTCTCATTTCTACCTTTCCCCTCTCAGCACTGCAGCTTGCTAACCTTTCTGGGTTTTTACCACTGCAAAGTTGCTGATCAGTGTTGGCTTTGGTCCATCTTTCCTGAAACCAACTGATTTTTCTCTACCTGGGCTCCTACATTGGTTGCACATAAGCAGTTTCATGGTCACCAAATTACTTTTGCTGGGAGCTGATTTACCCAGGAAATGTCTTCTTTACATCCACAGGCAATATTTAGTTTGCTTTTGCCAGCTCAGTGAAGGGGTTGCACATGGTCAGGAACAGGCAGCTGGGTGTGGAAGAGGTGGTAAACGGCAACAGTGGCTTCATATGGAAGCATGATGTCATTTGTGTGGATAGAGCTGTTTGTGGACCACACATAAACTGAATCTGTGAAGAGGTTATATGGCTGCATGGCTGCTTTTAACTTGAGTTGTTTTCTGAGCTGGATTTGCCACTGAAGCTGAAATATCATGCAGCTGCACTCTCAAATGGTTCCATGGTCTTTACATGCTGGACCAGTGTGATGGTTCAACCTTTCAAAAAGAAATTTTAACTTGAAACTGGCAGAGTGAATTAAGTTCAACATTTTGAATTGTTTAAATATCATATTTTTGATCCAGGCTGTAAAACCATCAACCCATTTCTTCCACTGCACACTTCCAATAGTGCTTGATGTGCTGTGTTCTTCAAGGTCAGATGTGTACACAGCATAAACATGGTCAGGTCTGAGCAGCATAGAACTGAGCCGAGATTTCACTTCTTATATGGTAAGAACAATCAGTGAAAAATAAAAAGATAAAAATCTCAGTCCTTTGGACAGAAAAATATTGTATCTCTACTAGAAGGCATTTTGGTAGCTAGGGTGTTCTTGTTCTTTGTAAGTTATGCTCTTAACACATTAGTGAAATAATCCTTGTAAAAATGTTAATTTCTAAAGCAGCATATGGCCACCATTTGTAATTAAGACTGGTTTTAGGTACTCTGTGCATTTTTTAGAGGAAATGTGAAGGTGGGGAAGGAAAAGAAGGACCTGTTCACAGTTCGCAAATGTTATGTTGCTGGGAACTGATGCATTTTACTCAAAAATGAATAGGAAGTACTAGCAGAGATTATGCAATTTCCCGCCCTCTCTGTCTCAGTTTCCTCCTGTTTTTTCCAAGCTTGTTACTAAGAGGGAAGCATTTCTAGAGGGAAGGGGGCGTTGTGTTTCCATTGCCAAATGATACCTGCTGTTGAAGATGCCAAATGATTATTTTTAGCATTGTGGCACAATTACCAGTGACTGTGGAGCTACACAAAGACCTGCAATTTCTTTCATAACAGTTCTCTGAATAAAAATGCCTATCCAACAGAGAATTCTGCTCTGGCTTACAGTTTCTGAATTTGACTGGAAAAAATGATGTTGATTTAAGTAATATTAACAGTCTCAGCAACATTAACTGTCTGAGCAACAGCCTTCTATCTTCAAGAGAATATCTTCATCTAGTTTATGTTGGTTTAAATCAAGTTTGCTTACAAAATGTCCTGTTTCTCACCTGCCATTTACAGAGTTATTCCCCAGACAAACGTTTTGAATAACCTGCCCAAGGTGGGGAATTAATGGGTCATTTCCAAACCAGAATTACCCTAACAGATAAGGTTTGTTATTGTTAATCAAATGTGCAAAAGACTGTTTTGATTTTCTTTGTAAGACATTAATGATACAATAAGGTACATGTCCAGAACTCATTAGAGAGTTACAGATCCCTCTGTCTGAAATCAGACATGTTAATCTGTAGTAGTAATAGTGATTCTCATACTGTGCACTCAGAGGTAACTTTGCAGTGAGTGCATCCTGAACGACAGAATGGCTGTGGCCATTTGGAAAAAAGGGCAGTGTTTGTTCAAAAGAGACAAAGGCATCTATCAGGAAAAATTACTTTGCTTTTTTATTTATGAGAGTGGTCAGATTCAATGTAATTATATTTTCCTGGCATTTCACCTGCTTTGAAAAAGGGGAGGTGTGTTAAGAATATTGTGGAAAGATGTAGCTTCCTATAGTTTCTCTTTATTGTGCTGCTTTTGTAACTTCTGACAGTCCAGTTACAGTTCTCAAGCTGATTTTTATTACTGTAATGTGTGAATGCCTGTCAGGTAAGGAGTGCGTAAAACACTTCTGTAAGATATAAGAATAATATTAACACTGATTTATATATGAGTACACAGAGTGTGCCTTGTCCATAATAATGAAGGAAGACTACAGCCTGCCAGGGAACAGGACCTCCTGCAAGGTCTGCTTCTTAACTAGAACATTTCTCATCTGCGTGTCATTGAGAGAAGTGTGTATCTCCTTCACAGTGGTGGAAAATACACACAGTGCTCATTATTCGTGCTGGTCATTATTCTTACTATAATTAATTTAGATCTGTCAATAAAGAAAATGTTAAGAATGAAAACATTTTTACTAGCTTACTGAATATTATAGGTACACATTTTTAGAGGAATTTCCAATTAAAAAACTTGCGTGTCCTTTGCTACATATCATTAGGTAAATATTTGAACATACCAAGATGGATATGAAATGAACATACCAAGATGAATACTTGCTGTATTATAAGTATTCATATTTTATACATACATGAAGTACTAAAAGTAATTTATTAAGCAGGTCTTGCTAGGTGGAGTAGATATCTCCATCATTTGAAATACAGTAATTCTAATAACTCTGTACTGTAAATGAGCAACATGTGTCTTAGCCTCTCTGTTATCTTAAAGTACAATTCTACTTAACCATCTGTGATTTATTCCCCCAGTCATGAATCACCAGCACCAAATAACACCCAGCACAGCCATGTCGCAGCAGAGTCGTCCTCCCCAGACACCACAGCCGGGGCTGTTGAATTTGCCCAGTGCGCTGACCACACAGCAACAGCAGCAGCAGAAGCTGAGGCTCCAGAGAATCCAGATGGAGAGGGAGCGAATCAGGATGCGTCAGGAGGAGTTACTGCGACAGGTAACACCAAGGACACTCTTACTTTGTTCAAGAGCCTTTAGTTCAATGCATCCAAATTTTTACCAGGTACAATTAGTAGCTCTGCTACTTTGTGTCAAAGTTAGTCACTGTTTTAGGTGAGGGTAACAAAAAAGGTAATATAAATAGAACATTTCATTTTTTCTCTAAATAGCATTGAACAGAACACAAAATGGCCATCTGTCACGGGTTACAGACCTGGTGTCTTTCTTATCACTGTGATGGGAGTGTAAGAACCAATTTCTGTTCTGTGTCTGTTTATAAATGTGTAGCAATTATGGCTGATTAATAGTTTAACTTGGTTTGTGTTGTAGACCTTGTTCATGCTTCACTGAAGATAAAGGCAGAACATATGGAACGCTTCTTTACTCTGATCCCAACTCTGTAACTTGCACCCTTTGCCTCTGAATTAAAATCACAGTCATGTCTTATGTGAACACCTCTGTCGCTGTTTATACCGGGAGCGAAGAGATGCAGCAACACAAAAACAGTAAAGAGAGAGCCAGGAGAGGAAGAAGACAACACTTTATTAATTTATAACCCCGTTTTATATACCCTAGCCCCATAGGGCAATTGGTCAGTGATCACCCATCTCCTGGGGTGATTGGCTAAAGTCCTACAACACCTATTTCAAAATATTTTTCCAATGTACCATAAACAGAACTTAGCAAAACA
>WTSP01019050.1:0-15662 GCA_025331215.1 Actenoides lindsayi | reverse complement strand
GCCTGTTGCACTTAATAAAGCGACTTCTGATTACAACCATATTGGCTGTGCTGTCGGAGTCTGTCCCTGCACGCTACGCTCCCTACCCTCAAGCAGATCAACACTCCCACCCAACTTGGTGTCATCTGCAAACTTACTGAGGGTGCAGTCTATCTCCTCATCAAGATCATTGGTAAAGATGTTAAACAGAAGCGGTCCCAATACTGAGCCCTGAGTAATGCCACTTGTGACCAGCCACCACCTGGATTTAACTCCATTCACCACAACTCTTCGGGCCATGCTGCCCAGACAGTATTTTACCCAACAGAGTGTATGCCCATCCAAGACATGAGCAGACAGTGTTCTTAGGAGGATGCTGTGGGAAACAGTGCCAAAGGCCTTACAGAAGTCCAGGTAGACAACATCCACAGCCTCTCCCTCATCCACGAGGTGGGTCATCTTGTCATAGAATGAGATCAGGTACATCAAGCAGGACTTGTCTTTCATAAACCCATGCTGACTGCGCCTGATCACCTGGTTGTCCCGTATATGGTACATAATGGCACTCAAGATGATCTGCTCCATGACTTTCCCTGGCACTGAGGTCAGACTGATAGGTCTGCAGTTCCAGGGATCCTTCTTTTGGCCTTCCTTGTAGATGGGTGTCACATTTGCTAACCTCCAGTCCACTGGGACCTCCCCAGTTAGTCAGGACTGCTGCTGAAGGACGGAGAGAGGCTTGCTGAGCACTTGTGCAAACTCCCTCAGTACTCTTGGGTGTAACCTCATAAATTTGTGTATGTTTAAGTAGTGTAGCAGGTCACTGACTATTTTCTCTTGGATTGTCAAGGTCTCATTCTGCCTCCACTCCCTGTCTTCCATCTCAGGGGGCTGGATGTCTAGGGAAAAACTAGTTTTACTGATAAAGACTGAGGCAAAGAAGGCATTAAGCACCTCAGCCTTTTCATCATTCCTTGTCACTGTATTTCCCTCTGCACCCAATAAAGGATGGAGATTCTCCCCCATCCTCCTTTTTTTTAAAATATATTTATAGAAACATTTTTAATTGTCTTTAACAGAATTAGCCAGTTTGAGTTCTAGTTGGGCTTTGGCTTTTCTAATTTTCTCCCTGCATAGCCTCACTACATCTTTGTAGTCTTCGTGAGACCCCTGCCCCTTCTTCCAAAGGCCATAAACTCTCCTTTTGTTCCCGAGTTCCAGCCAAAGCTCTCTATTCATCCAAGCCAGTCTTCTTCCCCTAGGGCTCATATTTCCACACACTGGGACAGATGCTCCTGTGCTTTTAAGACTTCCTTCTAGAAGTATGTCCAGCCTTCCTGGACTCCTTTACCCTTCAGGACTGCCTCCCAAGGGACTTTGTCAATCAGTCCCCTGAACAGGCCAAAGTCAGCCCTCCAAACATCTAAGGTGACAGTTTTACTGACCCCCGGCTTTACTTCACCAAGAATTGAAAACTCTATCATTTCATGATCACTATGCCCAAGACAGCCCCCAGCCATTACTTCCCCCACAGGTCCTGCTCTGTTCACAAGCAGCAGGTCCAGGAGGGTACCTTCCTTTGTTGGGTCCCTCACCAGCTGGGTGAGGAAGTTATCTTCCACACACTCCAGGAACCTCCAGGGCTGCTCTCTCTCTGCTGTATTATATTTCCTGCAGACACCTGGGAAGTTGAAGTTCCCTAACAAAACAAGGGGTAAAGATCATGAAACCTGTCCCAGCTGCTTGTAGAATATTTCATCCACCATGCAGGGAATCGTACACATCTTCACATAGACACACACACAGACAACCTCAGAGCTGGAAAAACACCAGAGTGAAATCATAAAACTGAAAATTACATGTAGGAAAAAATTATATGTTGATGGTCCCATCTCAAAAATTCAGTGTAGGGTCTACAGAACACAGGCAAAGCTTTGCTGCACAGAAGCCCAAGCATCCCCTTCCCCAGTCCTTGGGACATCCTCCCATCACACTGTTCTCAAGCTTAAGGAGAAATGTTCTCACACAGGTTCAACATATGTGTGGATGATATCAACTTCGATGTTCATTTTACCACAAGGCAGCTTGAAGTGTTTGTATGATAGTAAGCTCTGACCAGCTGTATCTCAAGTGTGATTCTTTTTCCTCTCAGTAAAAAAAAGTTGCATTCTTACATCAGTGAAGTCAGTTTGAACAGGGTTGGGTTTTTTATTATTATGTTCCTTTGCAATGACTTTGTTCCCTGCAAAACAAGAACTGAGTAAAATTTATTTCTAATTACCTAAATTACAAAATTTTTTTTTCCTAAACAGGAGATATATAAAATCATAAAAAATCAGGAAAATAAATAAGGTTTCTCTTATGATTAAGAAGACCTGTTAAGTCAAAATTTTGGTAACGGCTTAATTAAAACCATGAATCTGTACCAGCCTTTATAGCAGCCACCTTGGATAGATAGTATAGATGAACAAGCTAACATTTTTTTCTAGGGGGCATGTTATAACTTTCCCAGAAGTGACTGCTTGGTTTAAGCCTCACAGTGAGATTTTTGGTTTTTAACTTTTTCATCTGATACATATAAACTGGATACCTACTTTTGAACAATTAATGGAGTTTATAGACTTAATACCTGGAAATCAGATAACATTTCTGAGCAGTAATTTGACTTGTGAATTTAACACAACTTAATCCCACTAAAATTTACATATTATTCACTGGGGTCACCACATGAATTATCCCATCTAAATCATGCATATGCAGGAGTAAAGGTAGGACTCTAGCCTTAAATTAAGTCATTAGTCTTTATTTTCAAAGAAACAGTCTTTTTCTTTCATTTGTTATTGTACTATGTAGAATTTACGTGTTGTTCATAACCCTTTTCCTCTGGAGGGCATTGTGATGCCCTTCCTCCTACAAGGATCTCCCAGATTAAATGTCCTCAGACCACTTTTGTCTGCATCTTTTCCACACACTTAAATACAGAAATAAATATTTTATATCATTTTCTATCCTGCTTTCTTACTGTGCAGGAGATGACATTTTACTACGTTTTTTATATTCTCCAAAGCTTTTGTTGTAAAGAAACAGAAAGGACTCAGTTTTTCCATTCATCTGGAAAAAGACTTGCATGGCCCTTTGTCTCTTGGGAGAGCCATTTAGGGAATTTCACCTGACTCCAGTACGTTTCTTATTGTTATTTTGTGTCTACAACTTGCTCTACATCCATTGACTGTTTAGTTGCTTAATGGTGGCAGAGTTGTTATGAAAGACCTCACACCTATGGAGAGAGGTAGCAAAAGTCAGTATCAAGGTCCAAATGCCCAGGAAGAGTCTGAACACAAGAAGAAGGCACCCCGCTTAGTTGTGTGTGACAGCCCGTGAAAGGCTGTGGTTTACGTCAGCTTCAAGATGCATCTGTGAGTTCCTTCTGACATTCCCACAGTAACCAGAAATTTTTGTCTGCATGACAGTTAGGAAATTCTGTATGATGATAAGGTTCTGTTTGATGATAAAGTTCTGTATGATTACAGATTCCTGGGAAGCATGAAAAATCAGATACTCATACCTCAGAGAAGTCACATCAAACAGCATGGGACTAGGATACTTTTCAAACTAATACATTAATCCAAGAGAATAAAGAAATCTGTGTTTTCTGTGACAGGTTCAAATAAAATCTGAATGATAAATCTATCTAACTTGCTCTTGGACATTTTTCCAATGTAATTTAAAGATCAATTCTCTTAGTCCAGATTTCCATATGCTGTTAAAAGTGTAAAGCAGTGTGTTGCTGTTTATACCGGGAGCAAAGAGATGCAGCAACACAGAATCAGTAAAGAGAGAGCCAGAAGAGGAAGAAGACACTTTATTAATTTATAACCCCATTTTATATACCCTAACCCCATAGGGCGATTGGTCAGTGATCACCCATCTCCTGGGGTGATTGGTTAAAGTCCTACAACACCCATTTCAAAACATTTTTCCAATGTACCATAAACAGAACTTAGCAAAGCACCAGGTGTTGGTCCAGCTTACAAAAAACATCCTACTGTTTTTCATAACACTGGTGAGAAAGGCAGGATTCTCACCGAATATTGTGAGAACCAGAGAAAATCCCTCTGCTAGCAGCTTTTCAGCATCCACATACCTCTGATCTGAAAACTTCCCAGAGATGGTCCTTTGTGGATGTTTTGTTTATTGTTCTATTTCTTAAGTTTTAACTCTATATAATGATTCACATTGTACAAAATAGGTATGTAACTTCCTTTAAGGCAAATAAAACGTTTGAACAATTGTGTTTCTTCTGTTACAGACAGCTCCACTGATCATGCTGTGTTTTGCATGGCATATTAATCAGCTTCCTTTCAGAAAGCAACCTATTTGTCTTAAGAATACATTTTATCAAGAATAACACCATTATTGGTGCCCTTGTAAATGCTGCAATTACAGTTCTAAGTACCTTTAAAAGTGGTAGCTTTCACAAAACCACAGATTCACAGGCTGGTTGAAGTCTATATGTAAGTCAAATTTCTCTCCTGTTACACCACTGGAGCCTTAGTAACTTCATCTTTTGAAGACCAAAAGGCTGAACATAGGATGAAGGTACATGCTATCAAACAGTAGGCTTTTGTAAGAGAGAGATTGGTAGCAAAATGAAAATAGATGTCTGATGAGTAGAATCTCAGAAACATTTGTGAGAATATTTGTGAAAACACTTTACAACAATATAGTTGCTTCATTTGTATTTTTTTACTCTCTTACCTCATTCCCCTAAATATGTGTATAAGAACTTAAAGATGTAATTGCTTAACAAAGGTGATTAACAGAAATTAATTAATACATTTTGAAACTGTACAACACCATCTAGCTGCATTTGAAAAAGAAAGCATTAAAAGTAATGTGCTTTTATAGTTCCTGCAGCAACTCTTGTCTGTCTTTGCATGCGATTATTCTCACTTTCTTTGGTGAATGTATGTGCTCAAAGTTAAGCAAGTGCTCAGTACTCTTGCTGAACAGTGGTGAAAGGCAGATATGATTTCACCTAAAGTTTCTGAATTCTTTTACCTGTCTGTGTCAGGGCTGAATTTGACCTTCGTGGTTCAGACACCAACATCTTGTGCCCAGTTTCCATTGCCGTTAGTTTTGGGGGGTTACATTATGATACACTACCTCTGTGTGCAGAACTGTGTTCCAGGTGGTGGTCTCTGACCTGAGCAGTGATCTCAAGTCTTTCACATACCTTCTCCTTTGTGCTCCAGGGCTCAGGACACAATAGAGGTGGGTGTGGGAAGAGAGTGGGGATATCTGGTATGAGCTTAGCCATCGCTGTCATCGTGCTAATAACGCGTTTAGCTATTTTTACTCTCTTTGGCTCAGTTCTTGCTTCAGGACAAGAGCAAATTAAGCTTCAAAACAGTTGTGCCATTAACACAAGGGGTGCTTTCCCTGCTTTGCTGACTGTGTTTTGCTTTGAAACTAAAACAAGCACTGCACTCTGCAGCTTTGATGTGCTTAATCAAGCCTCCAACTTGTCCAGCACCACCATGCCCCTATGGTGTCTGAGCTCCACATTACATAAAGCAGGACAGTATCACTTTGCGTTACTGAAGTTTTCAGAACTGATGTAGCTCTTGGGGTACAACATATTTCCCACCCAAGGAAAGTGAGATGCAAAATCCATCCTTCCTAACAGAAGTTTTTGAACTTCCTGACAGTAACCTGAGCACTTCTGAACCCCGGTAGCTGAGAAGAATGCAAGGAGTCTCTCTGGAGTCATCAGGGTTCCAGCACAGTTACTCCTGCCCTGACCCTTCACTGTTGGGTTTTGCTTTTCTAGTGTAACCTATCTAAGGGAAAATGCTAAGCGTGCACACTGCTGCTAGCAACTGCCAGGAGGTACAAAGAGTTTAAGTGAGAGGGGAGGAATTCTTTTGGTGGGTTGTGACCCACCTTTCAGCTCCTTTCAGCCTGGCAGCAGCTGCTGGCTCCCCACAGCCATGCCTGGCTGCAGCTGCTCGGGTGGAGCAGCACACCCAGCCAGGAGGAATAGACAGTTCTGGCAGCTCTCTGCTTAAGGAATTTGTTTCCTTCTTTGTACTCTTCTTGGTTTGGTTGGTAAAGCCTCTAGAACTGCAGACTGAGGATATGCAAGAAGGGCAGCATTTCAGAAAACCAGTATGGTAGCTTCTATTGAAATGTTTCCTTACTCAGTTTTGTCATTTTGGAAAGAGTTGATTTTCTTTCTCACTGATTTCTTTTTGTCAGCTTTCCAAAGGAAAGGGGAGAATCTGCTGGCTACTCAAGAGTTTCTTGGAAATAATTAGAGGTGATGTCAGTAAGAACTTTCTGAAAGGGTCCTACAGGGAAGATCATCACCATTAGAATTGTCAGTTGACGAATGTAATGACATACATAAGCTATTAAGAACCTTCAGACTATTCATTCTTCACACTAAATAATGACACTACCTAATGTAAATTATTTATCGGTGAATATATTGGTAATTGTATTACAAAGGAAACATTGCATGAATGGGCACCAATATATAGAATCATAGAATAGTTCTGGTTGGAAGATACCTTCAAGATCATGGAGTCCAAGTGTTGCCCCAGCACTGCCAGCTAAATCATGTCCCTCAGCACTACATTTCCATGGCTTTGAAACCCCTCCAGAGATGGTCACTCCACCCTTGCCCTGGGCAGCCTGGGCCAGCCCTTGACAACCCTTGTGGGAAAGAAGCTGTTCCTCAGGTCCAACCTAAACTTCCCCTGGGGTAACTTGTATCTGTTTATGTTAATTCCCAATGAATAATTGTTACATTATGCATGAAGGACCAGACTGGTCCTCCTTAACAAAGAAATCAATTGAAAACATAGTAAAACATCATATTCTAGCCACAAAACCATGTTAATTTTTTCTGCACTTGGGAGAATGAATGACTTAGTGGAGAAAAGTTTTCTACTAGGATTTAAATGAAATATTTCATATAATAATAATAATAATGATGTTGAGGAAACTAGGTGAAAAGCAGATACAGCCTTCTTATTTTAAGGTCTTAAGGTGTTTGTTTGGAACATCCCCGTGGAGCCAAACAACCTTTGTATAGACCTCTGTACCACTAGATGTCATGAATGTTTCACAGAGATAATGCTAGAAGAATTTGTCTTTCAGGAAGAGTTCTAGAACAAGTTTCCTTTGGTTCTAATTGCTCGTTTGTCATTCTAAAGGCAACGTACATGAGACAGGTCATTAGGCAGATGCTTATTATTAGGCATAGGGTTCATTCTGAAGATTATTAAGTCAAAGTCTTGGTTCCAGTGGCTTTCTTCTAACATCTTCTAACTTCTAATTAAGTACTTTATGGTTGCAAGTGATATTCTTCTGCTTTGGTATATAGCAAATTATGGCATCTAGTAGCAACTCACATAGTTTCAGTGTCTGATTTTGCTCTCTTTTTGCACCTGTTTAAACTGAATGCAATTTCACTTAAGGTAAGCTGTTGGAAACAGATACATGGGAGATTAAATTTGAGTCTGTAGGTTTTAAACTGCTTTATTACTGATACTCCAGCTCTCAGAGTACTTGGCCTCACTGAACAATAAACCGAAATGTAATTTGAGTGTTACACAGCTCTAGTTTTTTTCATGTGAAAACCCTTAGCTGGAGTTAGCTGACCCATGAAGCGTGGACAGGCTGTTGATAACCAGTTGTAATGTGCAGACCTACCAGTGTTTTAAGATGAGGTGTCACACAAGGTGTCCAAAGTTATAACGTAAGTCCTTCAATTTTGTAGGGATTATCTCTGTGTCCAGAAAAGCTATAGAGGAGCAGTTGTTCTGCAGGTGGTTGTGCTTCTTCAGGGTTTGGCTTTCCCTAGCTGTCTGCCACTACTCCTTAGTAGATGTTGCCTATGTGACAGCTCTGCCACCACTGAAGCCATTTATACGAGCATTTTGTGATCTGCATCACGCAAAAAGAGAGAGGCTCGTTTAAACAGCAGACAGGCTCCCTGGTTTAGTGTGGAGCTGAAGAGAAAATCCTCAAACAGATCTGCCTGCTGGCTGAGCTGTGGGACTGGTTTCCAGCCGTGGTAGTAACTGAAAGGCAGATTCTGCAGTGGTTTAACCCAGCACAGGTGGGTATGAAAGACGCTGTCTGTCCACATTATGATTTTCATCACACAGAGCCAAATAGTCACAGTGACATTGTTCAGAATTACTTTCCTAAATAAGGTGTGTGTACACTATGTGTTCTCTTGTTACAAGACTGCAGTACTTCTGAGTTGTGGGAATAACCCTTCCTTTACATTTATTTGCCTTTTCAGGAAGCTGCTCTATGCAGACAACTTCCCATGGACACAGAAAACATGGTCCCCATTCAGACAGCTGTGAATACATCTGCCATGACACAAGATATGAGGCCTATTACAAGTAATGGATCTGATCCTTTCTTGAACAGGCAAGTTCATGTCCTCTTCACAAGGCAATTGCTTCTGTTCCCTTCTCTACACTTTTAAAGCCATCTCTCTGGAGTAGTTTCCTGTAATATCCTCTTTTGTACTTGTTGTGAACAGAGGGTACAGCTGAGTGGCTGACTTGAAATCTCTCAGTTTGTTCTTCAAGAAGGAATCTTAGAAAAATCAAACAAATGGTAATAGGTGGTGTAACTTGTAGTGTAGGTGCATGTAGAAGACTCTAGGTAGAATAGATACATTACCTAAGTATAAATAAACACATTTTTTTTAGGCTATCAGAACTGGACTTGTCTAGAGAGTTATAAATACATGTGGATATGTCAGAATTCAGAAGTGTCCTCATTTCAGTTGCTTTATATTTGGGCTGATGTAACATGACCGCATTAGTGGGCAACAATTGAGAATGAGTATTTACTATATAACCTACTGTGCTGTCTTTTTACAAACACCATGAACAGGGATTATGTCTACAAAAACATCTTTATTGAGGCCTTTTCATGTTTTAATTTATAGTGGGCCATACCATTCCAGGGAACAGAGCACGGACAGTGGCTTGGGATTAGGATGCTACAGTATACCAACGACACCTGAAGATTTCCTCAGCAATGTAGATGAGATGGATACAGGTAGAATACTCTGATTTAGCTTAAAGTATAACGACATTGATAACTTTGTGTTATAATCAGTAATCTTTTATAATTGCATAACTGAACTATAATTTTTCACTTTCCTCTGCAAGAGAACAGACTGAGACTGGGCGGGGCAGAATGCCTAAAGGGTATTGGTGCCAAGAAGGTTCTCAGATCTAATTTAAATCCAGATTCTATGCTTTTACCTTAGACTGATATTAAGGAAAATAAGTAAAAGTTGGAAAATGTGAGCCTTAAGTTGTGTTTTCATACCACGGACCAAGGTAGGAGGAGTAAAAATCTGGTCTTGGATTACATTCTGGGTACAAATCACTGCATTTTCTAACTCTGCGAAATCAGTCTCATTAAGAAGTCTCTTAAAATGGCAAAGTTGGCTTTGCCTTCAAACAGAATGCATTTAGCTGGTTTAGGTTTTGTATGTATTTATTTTTATATTAATGTCTTCATGGTATTTAAAATACTGAAATTACTAGGAAGTCAACAAGTCTTTTTCCTGATAGTGAAATTCTCAGCACTTCCTGACCTAAACTTCCTTTTAAAGTCATCAGAATTTCTAGATGATGCAAGGAATGAAAGTTTCTTTATTAATTTTTTTTTTGTGCTTTTTATTATTGATTTATGAAAAAATTAATGTAATACTGAAGAGCTAAATTGCTGTAAAACACTTTTTTCAATTACACCCTGTGGACAGTGTTCACCCTTGTGCAAAGAGCAGGATTGAGAGTTTACGTCAGGCTCATTTGCATCGCCACCTGTGCAGACTAGTGAACTTTGAATTGTTGTGCTTCCCAAATGGAAAGTCTGAGGCTGGCCACTTTGAACACTGCTGGAAAGGGCCTTTTATGCTTTTGAGAGCAAAGCAAGGATATGAAATTCACTCTTAGAAGAATATGCATTCTGCAAACAAATATGGTTTTGAGGTAACATTTGTAGAAGATAGGAATGCTCACAAGTGCTTATGGAAAAGGAGTTGTCTAATTTTAATATCAATTGTGTTGTTTTAAATTACCAACAAGAAGAGTTTGGTATTTCAAAAGTTCTTCTTTACTTTTCCTAGGAGAAACTATAGCACAGACAACAATGAACATAAATCCACAACAAACACGTTTCCCTGATTTCCTCGACTGTCTTCCGGGAACAAACGTTGATCTTGGGACTCTAGAGTCAGAAGACTTGATCCCTATTCTCAACGATGTAGAGTCAGTACTCAACAAAAATGAGCCCTTCCTTACCTGGCTGTAATTGTGCAATGATGTTTGGGCCTACAATGCAATTCAACATTTCTTTTTCCTCTTGAGATAGAGGTAGAATATTTGAAAGTCCTCAAGAGATACACCTTGCTGCCTTAAGGACTTTTGTTATGTCATCTTTATGGTCAGTTTAATCCCTGCTGGGATTTGATTAACACTAATTTAAATATAAGATACATATATATATATATAAAAACATATATGCAAATATATTTCTTCCTCTTTAAAAATGAAAAAGCACACTGCTTCACACATCTGTGTACTTCTTTACCTTTTCAGACCCAGCAGAAATGTTTAAGGACAGAAAGTATGTGGTGTTTGTGCATGTCCATGACTGATCTCCTGGGTATTGATGAACATTACAAGCCCTTCAGGAATCTCAGAAGCTGACTACTAGGTCATTGGTTCGAAAAATGTGCACAGCATCAGACCATGAGAGCAGTTTTATTACTATGTTTGTGACAACAGTATCAGAAGCTGTTCTATCAACTTTCTTAAGCTTTAAAAGTATTTTTTTCATTCTTAGTAACTAACTGTGCTGTATGGAATACAGATTAAATCTGATCCATATCAGCCATAATAATTCTCTTTTTATATTTGTAAGGCACAGACAGTACTATTGCAGTTTCTTTTTTCAGTATATTACTGTATAGTGTTAGGAAAATAAGTACTTCCAATCTGCAAGTACCAGAATTGTTCAGCAATATTTTTACACTACAATATTGTTGCAACAAACCAGACTGGTACTGATTGCTGCCTCTTAAAAAGAAAGCAATGTATTATAAGCAAGCTTTTTTTAAAGAGATAGTAGATTTTGATGTTTATTATATTAAGCACTACAATTTTGTAACTTAATACATGAACAATTTTTTACATATATATAAAATCTGTGGCAAATATCTTAAATGAAAAAACATGCTTTTAAAATCAGGTCTGAAAAATGTGGCAGAACTTGTTAATGTCATTTGTAGTGGGGGAAAAAACCTCATATTGTTTTCAGGAATGTTTTTAACTGACAGTGTCAAAATACATGTAGTTATATACATGAAAAAAGATGGTAACTTTACCACAGCAATGCTGAAGCATGTTGTAACAGGTCTGGTAAAGGTGCTGAGTTCTTGAAGTCTTTCACTTGCTGTAATTGGTGTACAGGACACAAAGCGTGTTTTGTGTATTTCTACCTATTGTATATCCTACAAATACTTCTTTATCAGAGGTTTGGGACTGAGAAGGCATCAAGGACATTAAGCTTGCCTGCCCCTGAAATACAAATGAAGTCCTAAAATTCATAAATATTTTGAAATTATATTATTTATAATCTATGAATTTAAGCTTTTTATATTGCAAAATATGTCTTTTTATTAAAGGCATTAAAACTTTTCTCTAAGCTTAATCCAGGCTATCTGGAAAGAGGAAGAGATGTAGCACTCAGCGTGTGTTTGCCAGGTCTAATAACACTTAACAAGATCTTACTGATGCGCCAGAATACTGATCACTGAAAACTGTTTTCCCTCTGGTTGGGTGAAGGTAGGTGAGGAGGTCAGAGATGAAGTGATGGGAATATGGAGTAGGTTTGGAAGACAAATGATTACGTAACAAAATGCAGATCCTTGCCAGGAAAGGTGGCTGTGGATAGCGATGCACAAGAAACTAAGCATCAGTGTTCAGTAAAAAATGTAGCAAAAGAACATGACACAGTAAACTACCCTGGCAGTGGTGAGCTGCTGGGTGTATGTGATACTAAAAGGTGGAAAATAAAAAGCACACAACCCAACATTTTGAAAAAGAAAAAAAAAAGATGGAAGGCAAAGACCTACAGTCATGAAGTTTTATTACATAGGGAAAAGTAGCTCTTCTTATGTTGCTGGTTGTTAGTTGTTGGGGTTTTTTCTAATAGAAAATGAGAAGGGACAGCAGAGTTGTGTCTGCATTGAATTCAGTTACTGAATGGGCATTGTGTTTCTTTTATTCCCTTGAGGGCGGGAGGGGGGTGGGGGGTGTATTTCTTGGTTTTTTCCATTATTTTTGCTAGTGCTGACAAGATAGCAGAAATTTCAACAAACAGGGGACTGAGCAGGGCTGACCAATATTACTGTAATTATGATTAATCTCTCTCTTTTAAAGATTTCTCCAGGTTGTCAGCCTAAATAAAAAAATAGATGGTCCTTAGGCTTTATTCTTTAGTGACATGACTGTCTTTGGTTACAGAATCGGTGATTTTTTGGTGTCATGTTGTGATGCCAACTTGTAAGGCCAGCTCATCAGCATGACTTGCCTAACAAACGTAAACATTGGTGCTACATCAACTCATAATAGCTGTGGATCTGAGCTCTAGGGTGATTCAGCCGATAGGGCTCATCTTTAGATCATGTTTAGGAAATGCCATTTGTTCATTTCTGGTAAGTCTGTACTTTCACAAATTTAATTTTGTTGTAATAAGAGATAGTTCAAGCAGACCAGGTTCTCACTGGTGTGAGTTAGCTAACCTGTGTTGACTGCTGTTCGTCTACACTGGTGTTCATCTGCTGAAGATCGTGCTTCTTACTGGGAAGACTGATGCAGTTTTCTAGTGAAGTCACATGTTTATTGGAATTGTGGAGACTTGATTCCTCTTCCATTGCTGTTTCAGGTAGTTAAGTGTCTTGATTCAAAGACCTTAAAGAGGTAAAAAAAAAAAAAAAAAAAAAAAGAAACTATGTTTCTGTATTATTTCCATAATAAACCAGCAGCAGATTTGGAACAGGAGGGTGCTATGTGAAGCAATACCTCCAGTGTAAAACAACAGTCAAAATTTTAGGACAGATTTTTGCCCAGTCATGAACTAAATCACAGTTAAATTAAAAGTGATTCTTTACACTGTGAGCTTTTCATTTTTGTGATGGAGAGGATGTATCGGATCAAGTCCAGCAACAACAAAATCCGTTTTTAAAAGTTCTCTTTTTTAAAAAAGTTTCTGGCTTTAAACAAGCATTTCTGCTTATGGCAGAACTTTTAAGTATTCAAAGCATATGTAATTCTTAGGAAACTAAATTTATTGCTGACAATATCTCACTGTACTATTTCGTTTTTGAACATTTACTTTACTAAACGTACACTGTCTGGTTGTAGTAGGAATACAATAGATGTGCCAGCTGGACAGTTTTACTGTTGACCATGACTGAGGGTGGCATACATAAGTCTTGGTGATACAGCTGTAATGGGACATTGTTAATTAGAGTTTGTATTCTGGTAATACTGTTATAATGTAACTTGGGGAGGGGGTGGGTTTGACTTTTGGACAACAAATGCTGTTTGGGGGAAAGGAAGGATTTAAATGTCTATTTTAAATACAGAAAAATATACATGCTCAAATAAACTTTTTTCCTAATACGCTACATCCATGTACATGCTAGTACTTAAACTTTTTGGTTTACTTTTTCATTTTGTTATATGATGTGTGAGCATTTGTTTTTAATTTTTAGTACCTTGCAATAGATTGTATGTATCAAAAGCGGTCAGATCAAACTGTTGTATGCAGGGTTTGATTCTGTGGGGTTTTTTTTATTTCTTTGTTCTTGTATATGAAAAACAAATATAAATGAACTTAAAGATTTTGGATCCATATTGGTTTATTATATTGTTTCTTTTTTTCCTTTGGAGGATTTTAGTATGTGCTTCCCAGGGAACTGTGTAGCAATGTTTGGAATAAAGGTACAGACAGACTATTCTGTGCAAAGGGCATATATTTTGAATTAAATTACTAGCACTTATCAAATTAAATGGATTGTTTTACCATTATGTTTCAATTTATTAGTAGTTGTTATGGCCATTAGTGGTGGTTATGATTTTACTTGTAATGCTTATTATATCCTACCCAGTGCCACCATTACTTATTTCTTTTAGTGACACCTCATAATTCATAATTTACTGACAAATGTTTTGTTACCGTTTGTTTAATACTGTTATCTCTAAGCAGAAGACTTAGCACCAGGTCCATTTGCTGTTAAGATCTGTTTTGGGGACTTGAATAGTGCATTGCTTTCAGTCTGATCCCTTATTCAGGATGTTTCTAAATGTCCGCGTTAAGAAAACACCTGGCTTGTTTCCAAGGAACGAGCCATGAAACTGGAACATCCTGGGCTTGTATCTGAAGATCTGCTGTTTACTGTCATGGTACATGGCATGGGTGATGTAAAGTCTAATGTAACTGTTAATCAATTTTAATACTTTACTTTCAATCATCCCCCCTACATGATTTATTCTAATTAAGTATTAGAATGCTTCTAATAGGATCTTGCACTTAGAAAAGCAAGCTCTGGAACCTCCACCACACTGAAATGCAAAGTGCATTAGCTTCTGACACTGTTTTGAGAAACATGTTTTTTAATTCGTGGTTTATTTACTCAAATATTAATCGGGTTTCTTTGACAGAAACACCGCGTATGTGTTTGTTTATAAAGGTCAGTCAGTTTGTTACTAATGATGCCAACTTGCATCCTGGAAGGTGCCTCTTTTTCCTCGCGAGCTGCTCAGTGGTGCTCTGTGCTGGTCATTGCTCCTGCATGGTGTTACCCAAGAGCCGTAATAAAAACGATTGTGAGGGAGGGATTTCCTGCGATTGTGATGTCCTGAAAACCCTGCTTGTTTCAGAGGAAGCATGTCAATAATCTGGCTTTCCCAGATGACATTTAATGTAGCGGTCCCACCGCTGGCTTCCTGCTATGGTTTCTCTGTGCCAGCTCAGGAGGCCAGTTCAGGCTGTGATGGCAGCTGTGCCTGGGGCAAGGGGTGAGTGCGGCCCTCCCGGGAGCCTCACCTCCCACTCTGCTTCCACAGAGCTCTGCTGGGAAGGCATCCCTAAAACGTTACTTTCAGTGTGGTAATTCTGTTAAAATCTTTCTTCTGTCTGGCCCTCAACACTCATGCTTCCCCTGCAACCACCGGGCACCTCTTAACATTTTGGAATGCGGTTCCTGGGGTCACACGCGGTGTTCCGGAAGAACAAAGGCTTTCTGTTGGGTCGGGCTGTTTGTTTTGCTTTCTTGGGAGCTGCGGTTTGCGGATTTTCCATGGAACCAAGCGGGTGAGGGCGGGCAGCGCGCGCGCGGGTGCGAGGCGAGCAGAGGTGCCAGGCCGGGCAGCGCGCGCAGGCGCGAGGCGAGCAGAGGGGTGAGGCCGGGCAGCGCGCGCGCGCAGGCGCGAGGCGAGCAGAGGGGTGAGGCCGGGCAGCGCGCGCGCAGGCGCGAGGCGAGCAGAGGGGTGAGGCCGGGCAGCGCGCGCGCGGGTGCGAGGCGAGCAGAGGTGTGAGGCCGGGCAGCGCGCGCGCGCAGGCGC
>WTSP01019049.1:0-28000 GCA_025331215.1 Actenoides lindsayi | reverse complement strand
ACCCCTCCCGAAGGTGGGGAGGGGCCGGAGGACCCAGGGAAGGGGGGGGAGTGGGAGGGGGCTTCGGTGGGGGCGGGAGGGGGGGTGAGGATGGGGGGGGGGTCGAGGGGCGCGGGCAGCGGGTTAGCGGGGCTGGGGGCCGGGTGCTGCCCTCTGCTTCCGCAGGCCTCTGCCCGCCAAAGTTGCCTCCCAAGTTTGCATCCCGGAGATGATGAGCAGCCCGGCCTGGGCTCGGGGCTGAGCCGTGAGGCTCTCGTGGTGATGTTCTCTGGCAGACCTCAGCTCTGCTGCCCTCCCCTCTTGGGGCTGTGCTGGAGGGTCTCGCTGCCCGGGCCGGGGGGCTGGGCTGGGGTGCTGGGCTGGGTGCTTCGCCTCGCCTCCGCTTTGGCATCCGCTTCTTCAGCTCGGGGCGAGACCTCGCTACCTCCTCGACCTTTGCACCTTGCTCTTGGCTCCTTGGCGCTTCGGCCGGGTTGGCTGTCCCGGGTCCTGCTGGCCCTGCTTCCCGCAGCCTGGTTCCCCGCACCGCGCCGTGCCGTGCCGTGCCGTGCCGTGCCGGGCGGGCTGCACCGCTCGCAGCTCCGTCACTAGGTGGCTTAGAGCGCAGGCACGGCTGGGAGAGCTGCAAGAGACGTTCATTCACTTCTGGTGGGCTCCCGTAGGCAAAACTTCGGGCTGGCAGCAAAACGCGGAGATGTCTTGGAGTCCGCGGCGGATTCAGATGCGGCGCGACCTCCTGGGCAGCGGGTTGGCAGCAGCCCGGGAGGATGGGAGCCTGGGCAGCGGGGAGAAAGAGGACCCCGGGGGAACGCAGGGGCCGGGCTGCGTGCTCGGGTGATCAGGAGCCAGGAACCCGCCTGCTTTGCTGGGTCCTTCCCTCTCCGGGCAGATTTCACCCTCCCCATTTGAGAGGGTGTGCGTGTTGGAAAAAAAAACAACGTTTCAAGGTTGGCAGAGCCCTTCTTACTGTGCTGGTGTGTGCTGGAGGATGCTGAGCCTTCAGGGATGCCCACTGGCCCTTCTTTCTCGTCTCTTATCTCAGGTCCAGTTGCAGGCAGAAGGGACTGCTGGAGTTGGGAATTTGCCTCATAGAGAGGGGGGTGGAATTGCACTTGAATTTGTTGTTTTCCTTCCTGCAGACTCTGTTGTCTCTCTGGTTCAGCCCCATAGCTTCTGGTTGAAGTAAGAGCTTTATTTTTTTAAAAATGACTCCAGGTACCTTGGAGCAGGAGATGTGGGTGCCGAGTTCTGATCAACTGGCAGGAGAAACCAAATCCAGCGAGGTGGAAGGCTTGCTAAAAGCTGCTTTTTCTGGGCCCAGGTGCTTGGCTTCAAGGTGAAGTGTTACACTGGTAATATTATTAGGTATTAAGTTATTAGTAATGGAACTGTGGGGCTTGCCTGTACTTGGCAGGGAACCGCTAAGGAACTGTATTAGGGCTGAGTTCATCCTGGTTTCTCTGGTTGTGTCCTTCCAGCATGCCTCAGCCCGGAGCTGGAGGGAGCAGTAGCAAACAGGAATGGAGCTGTTGTGCATTGTCTCTCTTTTCACCTCCTTCCTGAGACAGCCAATGAGTGGTAGCAAGGAGGCACTGGGGTCCTGCGCTGAGGGATCTGCTGCAACCCCCCATGCTCGCTCGCTCTCTCCAGTGGCTGTTGATGAGGTGTCAGCTAATACCTTTCACGCGTGATTGAGCTGGTCTAGAATAGGACCCGGAGGTACAAGAGTCTGTTCTCCCAGGGCCAGCTCTAGAGCTGTCCAGCCGGGGAGGCCTGGTGTGTAATAAGCTCTGCAGGAGAAGGGTTCGTGTCTGCAGAACTGGCAGTTGGCTGGGGCCTTTGGCTCCTTGCCCGCCGTGGCATTTTGGGGCAGTTTTCTTTCCAGAAGGTATCCTATTTTTGTTTTGCCACCAGTGATGCTGCTTCGAAGCAAAATAGGTTGCTTCCAGATTCTGAGCCATGGGGCTTGTCATTTCAATGACGGTAAAACAAGTCACCTCAGAGTCGGTCTCTGAGGCTGCTCCTGATCATTCCGCGTACAAAGGCAGCTGGCGAGGCCGGTCCCAGTGCTGGGAGGGCAGCAGGGCAGCACACGTACCAGCATCCTTAGACTTGGGAAGGAAGGAAGGAGGTAGAGGGACTCTACAGGTTTTTCAGGGGCTTTTTAGTTTGGGATGCTCTCCTTTGAAAGGACAGCGTGAACTGGAAGGCTTAGAAAGAGAATCCTTACAGCCCTTTGATGGGGAAAGGACTGTTTGGAATTGCAAAAGGGGTCTTATTTCAGTTATGTACTAAAATGCACCCTGGAATGTCACCCAGGAGAGGTCTGCAGTAGTCCTTGTGGAACAAGTGTCGAGAGTGTGACTCTAGCAGAAGTTTGTCTGGTGGGCTGGGAGAAAAAGCAGCTGGCCAAGGGTTCCTGAAAGTACAAACTAGTCCGGTCCTAGTCCTAGCTTTGCCTTGAAGGTAGGGCTGGCAGTTGACTCTCACTTGCAGCTAGTTCTTTTCTTTCCTGCTTTCACTTCAGCTTCCAACAGCAAAGGAACCAGGGCTTTTTATTCCTAAGCAGTAAGACTCCCAGCCCCACACCTTTCCCAGCGTGGTTAGGCAGAGCCTCCTCCAGAACAAAACCTGAACGTAGGTGGCATGAATGCAAAGTGAGCTATGCGATCGCTGCCTGTGGCTTCCAGGTATCTCCCTCCTGCCCCGCTCAGCTCGTCCCCGTGCCAGTGAGAGCAAGGGCTGCAGAGAATCACACTCGTCTGCCCGTTGGATGATGAGGCTGGCAAACCAGCTCGGGGGCTGGCAAACAGCTCCCAGCCTGGCTGCCTCTCCACGGTGCCTGTGTCTGTGGAACATCCTCTCTGGAGGGCTGCTGGTGACCAGCCCCTCCCTCCACCAGTGCCTCAGGCTGGCCCAGCTTTATACCAGGGGAGCAGTGTCCTTTCACACTGGTGAGCCAGCAAAATCTCTCCCAGGGGTTATTGTAACCTCTCGGCAGCGATTTGCAAACAGGCATTTGGAGATAAAGTCTTGGTGCCGCGCTGAGGGCCGGGAGGGCAGATATGAAACGCGGCAGGTTTATGAAAGGGAAGGTGTATGAAATGCAGCCTGCATCTCCCATTTCACTGCACTATGCCAAAACACACAGTTTCTTATTTCAGTCACTGTGATCTTTCAAGGAGGTTAATTTCCATGACGAACTTGGGGCCACGTGCTCGGAGGATTTATCTAATTAGACTGACACTTTTCTCTTTTAAAAAAGAAAATTAAGCTGCACCTTGGAGGACTTAAGTATTTTAAACTGTGGGAGCGGCAGCAGGCGGTGTGATCCCTGCTCCGTGAGCAGGGAGAGAGGAAATTTCCCCCTTTTCAGTCTCCTGTTTAAGACTTCACCAAAGGTCCCCATTTACTTGATTCTCTTACGTGATGGCCGGATGCTAGAGAGTGTTTTATCCTGCCTGAGCGAGTCCCTAAAGCCTCAGCTGGCTCTTTAACTCATGTAAACTATTGATGTTCTGGGCTGTTACGTATTCAGGATGGAGTGGAGGGTAAAGGGGAGACCTGTTAATGCTCCTTAGGCATGTCCTAAAAAAAACCTGCATCCTCCCAGGGCAGCAAATGGAGTGCCTGCAACGGTGTAACGACTGAGGTAGGTGTGCGTCCCTCTCCTCCTGCCCATCACCGAGCGTGGCTCGTCGGAGCCGGTGTGACTGTCCTTGTCTTGTCTGTGGGCAGACAGAAACGTGAGTCCCGGGAGAGCCCCTGCCCTTTGTCCAGCCTCGTTGCAGTTGGATCGTGTTTGGGTTTCCTGCTGAAAATGCCTTTCAGGCAAGAACCAGAACCAGGCTGTAACAAAACCCGTGGGTTTGAGGTTGTGGCTGTTACCCGCAGGCCAGCCCTGTGCTGTCCTCGGGCTGGAGAGCTTTCACACTTGCAGACACGGGGAATGGTGCTGATTCTGTTCCCATCAGAAGGCTCCTGGAGTCCTGCGTGACACTCGCTGCCTGCCCGTTACTTGGCAGACTCCTCGTGTTGCTGTTTGTGAATCCAGGTTCAGATCACTGGAGGCCTGATAATGCTCCCGCTGTTTATCCTTGCAGAGGAGATGGAAGGAAGGGCTTTGCATGGCACTGGATTTGCTGCACCGAACTCGGACACCTCAGAACACGTTTCCTTGCAGCCCAGGCTGGAGCAGAGTAGAGTTTGTGGGGTCTGGTACGAATGGGGAGGGAAGTGTTCACGCAGAAGGGGCCATCAGAAGAGTAGCCTTGCTGACTGGTGATAGTATATTGGATCCTCTGGAGCTATTTACATTGCAAGACTCTGCACAGAGCGAGAAAAATACGGCAGCCTTGTCCAAGGAGATGGTCACCGAGTGTGCTACGGTCCCCAGCTGAGGGATTTAAACCTAAGATTTGATTTCAGTTTGTCTTTGGTGAGGAAAGGAATAAAAATAGATATTTCCTTTCCTATACCCCCCCCCCCTCCCACCCCCCAATGCAAAAGAAAAAGAAAAATAATAAAATCTAGCAGGCGCTCAAAGGTCTAACCAATAAGAGCCCTGTCGGCTGGGGAGCGATGGTTCTGGCTTGGTCAGCCATCCCTAACAAGTTATGGGTTGTATAAACTCCCAGCTTACAGCTGTAAATTTACTCAATTTTGAATACAGGCACAAGCTGGCTCAGCAGGATCTGAAACCGTCTGCTCCAGTAGTCCTGGTATGCTTGAAATTCCCAACTTCGGGGGGCCCCAGCTTTGGGCAGATGTGATTGTGGAGGGCCTGATCCTGGCCCGCACCACGTGTAGCCTTGCTGCGCCCTGAATTGAGAGGGATTGCACCAGTAGAAGCTGCTGGCTTAATTTATCCTGTCTTAGCTTTTTTGTTTCCCTGCCTTGGGTGAATGTCTCTTGATCTCCATCGCAACAGGTCAGCTGCCCCTGGGCTTCTTTCTGTCGGGCACCTTGAGGTGAGGAGCTTGGCCGGGAGGAGATTCCCTTGCAGAAAGCTTCCCAAATCCCTGGCTCTGCTGGGTTGCGTGGCCGGTGGGCAGGATCTGGTCCATACACTGGGGCCCTTTCCTGCAGCATCTGCTCAGTCCTGTGCTGAGGTGGAGTCAGTGGGTGTTTGCCCGAGCTACTGGGGGCGAGAACATAGTTCTGACTTCAGGGATTGTTGCTGCGGAAGGGACCGATCTCTCTGAATGCCTGTAATGTTGCAACATTTGATGCTCCTAGAAAGCTGAACTTTTGGCTTGTTGGCTCTGAATCCTACCACAAACAGGAGCATGTTATTGGCGTTGAAAGGGAATTTAGCCCAAGTACGCAGTTAAATTTTGATCATCTCTTCCATGTTCAGAAATGGGACCATTAGCAGTGGCTAGGCAGAGGCAGTCTAGGGGAAGAGGACTGTACCCGTCCGATCCTGATCCCAGTTCTCTTCCTGCTGGCTGTATTTCATCATGGTTTCAATAGGGAAGCATTTTGTCCGAGACAAATCCCTTTATCTTGGCATGAGGCATCGCATACTGCCATGTTCTGTCATTGACACCTTTAGCCTTCAGCAAAACTAATGTGGTATCTTTTGTTTGCTGGAATGAACTTGGAAGGTAGAGGTGCCTTGAGGGATGGCCAACCCCAGACCTCCTCAGCATCTACCTGGCAGCCTCTGCCCTGGGCTGCTGTCCAGCTTTCCGACCCAGCTCGTGGCCAGCTTCACCGGAGCGGGCACGTTGCCTGGTTCAGGCTCCTCCAGGTATGAGAACGGTGAGGGCAGAGGTTATGGGGCTGATACAGCTCTGAACACAGTGAGTGTTCACTCCTGAGTTCAACTTCCTGCAAATAACTGAAAAGGAGTGGATGCAAATGAAAGGTTCGTGAGAGTTTCCTCTCCCCTCTTGCTCCTCTCCCTCGTGGAGTTGTGCTGGCTCTGGCTCTCAAAGGGTTAAGGTGACTCATGCCCCTCTCACCAGATCTGCTGGCAGGAACGCTTCATCCCAGCCTCTAATTGGTGGTGTTTGCTCTGCACTTTCTCGCTCTGGTTTTGATGAAAACATTTAACCAGGAGCTTAGTGTGCAGAGGCTCCCAGCTGACAGCCGCCGCACTGTCTTTACCAAGTTGTCCTTGCTGTGTAAATTCAGCAGCCTGGCTTAGAGGTGGCAGGGGAGGACAAAGTACACAGCGTTGCAGCCCCCGGCCCATCGGCTCCGCTCCTCAGGCTGCTCTTACCTACAGTACTCTTCAGGGCCCAGGCCCATATCTGCTCCAGCCCACAAGTGCCTCTCTGTTCCTGGCCAGCCAGCGGCATTGGAAGCCAGTTCAGCACCCTGGCACTAGGCTGCAGAGGTGGGGAGAGTGGCCCTGCGGGTCCCATAGGGCCTGGTCTTACCTGAGAGCAGGGGGACAGCTTGGCAGGGCTTGGGAGATCTGTTCCCAGAGCAGGCGGCTGCCATCCCGGGGGACTCTTCCCCAGAGAACAGGCTCTGATGGGCCCTGTGCCACGGAAGAGGTGAAGCTACCGGTTCTGTTACATGGAGACAACCTACTCATTCCTTCCTGTGCTCTTTGGGAACTTGTGCAGGATTTTCCCAACCCGGCCTTTCAGTGCAGCTGTTTCATGTAATAACCTGCTTGTCTATAGGCTCCTCTAATGGGCTTCACCCTAAGGAGTCTCAGCTGATTTTAATTTTTGCCATGCCAGTGGCAGAGAAGTTACCATGTCCTTCCGGAGACAGGCTTGAGAGCGGGCATGTCCAAGCTCCTCAGTTCCTACGTCACAGAACCCTTAGGCAGCAGCAGAACTGAACCAGGCCCTGGGGGAGATGCCAGTTTATCTGTGTTGCTGCTGGAAAACGCATTCAAATTTCTGCCCAAACAGGAGATTGTGACATGCAAGAAATTCATCTGAGCCCGCTGGGGCTGCCACTGCTCTGATATTTCTCTACTTTTCTCCCCTTATCTCTGATGATCTACCCTATGAACAGCAAAACAAATCCAGATGGGAAAATTTATAAACCAGAAAATCTGGATTCGCCATTCCTGGAAAAGCATGATTCCTTGTTCTCAGCCGCCTCCGTGTGTCATGGGGTCTGCCATGAGAAGATGCCAGAACTGTTGAAAGAGGCCAGGCCTAGGTCTGCTTTAAAAGAAACGCAGCGGCGGCAGAAGGCCCCGCGCCAGCCTGGCTTCCAACAGGAGACGGGCTGTGCTGGGGGAAGCGGGATTTGCCCTAGGGAAGGTTGATCAACCGAGACGTTTGTCCTCTTCAGATCCAGTTGAGGACCTTGCTCCGCATCATTCTACTGAACTGATTATGCCTATTGAGGGAAATTTTCTTCTTCTTCCCTGACCCTGAGTACTGATAGTCTGGAACCAAATACACACGTCTCATTAAAAACAAAAGGAGCCGGGCCAGGCCACCGCTCCACGCAACGTACCGTCTGTTATCAGCCCGGAGAAAGGGGAGCGAGCAGGTGTAGGATAACAGTGCAACTGAGAGAGACCAAAGTGCATCATAAAATAAACAGCCAGTGCTCCAGCTCCCCCAAATGCACCATTGAGTTGCAGGGTCTACAGCGTGCTTTTGAACGTGCTCCGAGCAAGTGCCCGCTTGGGGCACCGTTTAATTTGCAGCCAGAAGTGGGTTGGCGATTATCTGCATCGTGGCAGGGCCTGGAAGCCCCCTGCCCCTTCCCTTCTGAGCTAGCTGAGCTCCCAGCCTCGAAGAGCTGGCAGCTGGGGGGGAAGGAGGCTGCTGACGGGACTGACCGGCTGGGGGTCTGACTTGTGTCATGAACTCCAAACCAGGAGGCCTGGATGGAGGGCTGAAGAAGGCATCTCAGCTTTCCCTCGCTGTAGGTACAGACTCTAAGTGTCTTTACTGTGACCTTCACAGTCTTTGGGGAGGAGTCCATCCTCTCCTCCTGATGTTTCTGCTGTAAAGATCTTTGTACCAGCTTTTATTTGATTTCTTTACACTTTTTCTTACTATGAGAATCTTCTCCTGCCCCTTGTGCTTTGGGGCTGGCAAGAGCTTGCGGTGCTGCCGCTGCCGTTCTCGGTGCATTTAGCGAAGCAGCAGCTTGGCTTCCTTCAGCCATCAGCAGCCAGCGCTTTAGTGTCTTAGCGTGACTCAGGCACTGGAATTGTGCTTACCCAACAATAGCTTTTGTCCTTTGCCCAAAACTTCTGGCCAAGAAAAAGGGAAAAAGGAGGAGGGAGAAAAGAAAGAAAGAAAAGATAAAATTCTGCATTTAGTCCTCCTTTCATCACAGGTGGTGCCAGTTGGGTTTTGCTTTATTTGTACAGGGTGGGGAGAAGAGAAAAAGAAAACAAGGTGGAACTCGGACAAGGCCCAGGAAATGTTTGAGCCTGACAACAAACTTCCTTTGTTTATGGGAGCAGGGAAAAGAGAACAGAAAAAAGGGGCAGAAGACCAGCTGAAACCAACCTCAGCCCTGTGCCATTGGACGGGTTTCTTCTTCCTACTCCTTATTGTTTGGGGTTTTTGATTTTGCTCGGGTGTCGTGTGATAATTTTGTTTGCACTAGGGCTTTGTGTGCTGCCTTCTAGAAGGTGGACGGACGAAAGGTTTCCTGGGGACGTGTTGTTATTTGGATGGGGAGGATTTACCCTTTGTTCTAGGGCTGTCTTACAGGCTGATGCTTTGCGTGACCCTTCCCCTCTAGCCGTGAAGATCATGGTGGCTGGAGGGGAAGGATGAGGGACCGTGCTGTTCAGGAGGAGAGAGGAGCAGTTTAGGAGATAGGCATGAAGCTCAGGGATTAAAATGCAGAAACCAGAGGGGTTTGTTGAGCAAGAGGACCTGGAAAGCAGCTGTCGGGGTACTGCCTACAGGACTCCTGAGTGCCACCAAGTGCTAGGACATAGACCTCCCTCTCACGGGAAAGCTCTCTGACCAGCAAGTTCTTGTTGGCTCAGAATCTCTTGCTGAATCACCTGCAGTGTGCTTCTTTCAAAAGAACTGGGAGTTGTGGGACAGCTGCCCAAGGGGCAGCAGGAATTAGAGTGGCCCGGTGCTATATGGGACCAAAGGGATGCTGGTGGGGTTGGGTCTCAGCAGGGTTGTTACGGCCAGCTCCTTAAGTGCTTACTCAAGGTACCACTGGGGCCACCCAGCACCCCTGGGCTACCTGGAACTCAGAGCAGTCGGAAGTGTTTTCCCACCCAAACTGGTGGTGCCATCTCTGTCTTCAGGCACTTGCGTGCAGTCCGTGTGTTGTAGGTTCAGTACAGCTCGGCTGGGGCAACACTTGAGCGATCCATTTCTCTCAGGAGATGCTTTTCCCTGGAATGCTGGCTAGTACCTTCCCCCGGGGCCCTTCCCTGCTCCTGAGTTGACTCTGTTCAGTGCTGCAGTGTTCCTGTAATGCTGGAATAACTGGGTAGTGAGCAGGCTGGGATGAAAGGCTCTTGAGTCTTTTCTTGCCCAGGTTAGAGAGATATTGCCTAGTGCTTAATTAATCTCTGTTATCTCGTTTGGGTATCACAAAGTGGTGTATCAAAATTAGTGAGCAAAGTTGTGGATATCACCGGTAGGGCAGGTGCTGGCCGTGCTCTGCAAAGAAAGGCTTTGACTTGGCTTGTAAGAGGGGAGGTGTCCAACGTTCAGTACATGAAAAGGAAGAGAAGAGCAGAGACTCCAGGTCACTGCATGGAGCTGGGCCATTACCGAAAGTTTGCTGTCCTTCTGGTTATGGCCAAAATCACCGGCATGCCGAGGGTGTGAAACAAAAGCAAAGATGCTGCCAGTGAAAACTCGTCCTGATACTGGGGAAGTGGATTCCCTGTATGATATTTACTGGGCTTTGTATCCATAGCATCCTTTTTTTTCAGTGCAGATTATCGCTGAGTTTCATCAGACAGTCCTGGAGCTGCCCTTTTCCTGATGGTGCTGCTCAGCCTCTGGCTCTGGGACCCCTGGGTCGCAGGACACGATCCCAGTTAAATGACTCCAGAGCAGAGTCTGAATTCAGTGAGTGGCAGGCAAAAGCTGGAATGCTTCCACTACAAAACATGCCGTTCCAGATTTACACCGGGAGCCGCCGCATTCACACGTTGGTCCTCAGTCTTTGCCTTACTTTTTTGTACCTGTCCAGTGGAGATGATAAAACTGGTAGCTGGGAATGAAGAAACAGTTTGCCGAGCCGGGTGGAAAGCAGCCGCGGAACGCGGGCTGTATTTTTGCTGCTCGTGCGTGTGTCTGGAGTTTAGAAATTAAGGCCTGAGTGAGAAGAGCAGAGGAAGGTGAGCAGACTTGCTGCTGAGGCTCTCAGGAGATGCTCTGGGGAAACTGGCCCAGGGGTCTGGAGGGAAGAGGCTGGCACCGGGGTGCTGGCAGCGGGAGCGGTGGCGGCGAGCGGGCGGCTTTCCTGCCGTCCATTCCGAAGGCAGGAATGACTGTGGGGAATGATTTCAAAGCCACCACTATGGAGATTAAGGGGATGAGAATGTAAATCTCAAGTAAAAAGGTAATTGAATGTAATAGCAAACACTGCTCGGTCTATGTTAATTTTAGCTCTTCCCCTGGATACAAGGCGCTGTATTAGTGTTTTATTACCATTTTGTTTGCACTAATAAAATAGTAAAATTTATTTCAAGGAAGTTGAAGGATGGTTTTACAATGCAAATTTGAAGAAATTGGACTTTTCATTTACGCCACTGCTATTTTAAACCCTGAAGGGTGTAAATTAGCCTCCTGTGCCTGGGTGAAACCCACTGCTTCCACAAGCAGGGGGAGGATTTGATGTGGGGGAGAAGAGAACAAAACGGAATCATCTGAATATTTCAGAGAGACAGAGATATCTGATGAGGAGAAAGAAAAAAACTGCCTGCCCGGGCCCACTGAGAGGAAGGGCTGGAGCAGAGCTGTTGGAAAAGCAGGTTTCTGCTGAAGGGCTGCTTCGGCCGTCGAGAGCATCGCGAAGGGGCAGAACAGGGCACGTGCCGGTGGGCAGCGTGCACCGTGCCCCGTGCCACCGGCGTGGTTCCTGCTGCTGCAGGAGGTGCCAATAATTGGGGCTCAGCGGACTAACAGTTGCTGTCAATGACCGAGAGTTCCTAGAAGTGGGAAGCCTTGGACAGGTTTTGCTTTCCAGCCCAGGGCACCCCCAATTCCCACGTCTCCTGTACTTCTTTTTCTCTTGCTTTGCTGTCTTCACCGTCCTGGCGTAGCCCGGCCCATCCGGCAGCCAGGCACAGCCTGCCTCTGATTCACCGCTGAGTCACGGTGCTGCCAGAGAAGGAAGGTGCCTCCAGCCCAAGAGGCTGGTTCAGCGACCTCCTCCTTCACTCAAGGCTCCTCTTCAGCACGAAATGGAAAGGGATGGGCAGATTATCTGGTCCCTTTCACCTTCGTAAAGTCATTTATAGCAGCGCTGTTCTGATCGCGCTGTTTTGCCACTGCTTGGCCTTGACACGAATGGTGCCGTAGAGGCCAAGCTACGCAGAAGCTTTTCCAGAAAGCCATGTTTGGTTCCAAAGGTCCTGCGCTGAATTGGCCACGTGCCTCTTGGAGGCAAGTGTCTCAGGGTGTAGAAACAGCCAAAGCTTAGAAGCTTTCTTGGAATTTTCTGAGGTTCTGCAACAGGTCTGAAAATCTTAGAGGGTAACTTGGAGGGCTTCATTCTCCTCGTGCAAATGCAGGTGTAGGCAAGGACTTGTAACATCGCTTTTTTCAAACCCCAGAGGTCCCATTCCCCAGCTGAGGAAGGCTGCTATCTTCTCATCGTGTTCTCCTTGCACATACCTTGGTCCTCAAGCCATACGAACATGAAGGGTACCACGCTTGAGTTTCTCCTCTATAGGAGAATTAATGTTTTTTCCTGAATCTTGACTGAAATTGTGCCTTCAGTCATTGTCCTGAGATGGTCTCGCCCCACCTCGTGGGGTGGGCTGTTCTCTTTGAGCAAGTCTCTATGTATGACATACATCCTCAACTCACGTCAGGTTTTTGTGCAGTGGCAGAGGTGCTGACCTGGGTGTGAAATCCTCAAAGAGCCTTTTTCTTTCTGAAATCCAGTGGACTGGTGGGCACTTGAAACGTCGTTCCTAGGCAGTTTCTGTCCATAACTACTAGCGCTCTTGCTGGCAGCCCGGTCCCGCTGCTGTGGGTGCCATTGCCAAGGTACTGGTTTGGTGGCTGGCCTGCTGCTCTAGCTGTTGCCTTGCTTCCTTCGCCAAGTGGTGCAGAGGGAGCTGGAGAGGAAAAACCAGCTCCGGCGATCTGATTTTCCAGAGTTAGATCTCCCAGCTCTCCTTTGGCTTATCAACACCGTCCATTCGTTCTGTCCTCAGGAGGCCTTTCAGGACAGAAACCACTGTTTACCCCACGCGCAGGCAGCCTGGACCTGCTGCTCGTTGCTATTTATGGCTCGGGTAGCAGCAAATCCACTGCAAAAGTCGAAGCCAGGCTCCAGGTCCTGTGTTCTTATCCCTGTGCACCCTGTCCTAGCGTCCGAGTATTTCAGAAAGCCTTCAAGAGTTTTGAAAGCTTCTCGCGGGTTCGACTTGTAGCACAAAGCCCCTGGCCCATGGGTGGTATCAGGCAGCCCTCTGAAACTCCCTGCCCTTCTCCTTTGGTGGATGCAGCAGAGGCTGAGCCAAGACCGAGGGCGTTACCAAAGAAAGCAAAGACTTATTTTTGGCATTGAAATGGTTTCCTATTCCAGGCGAGTCTGGGGAGCAGCGTGGTTGTGTACCCAAGGATTTAAGCAGTGCATTAAGCAGAGGGGTTACACTCCGGGTGGATTTCAATCAAAAACTATAATTACATCAAATAGCAAACGGAAATGGAAAAAGAGGATTACTGACTCGACCCTGAATGCTGTTGGCTGCTGAACCTGCTCCATTATTCACACCCCCTCTATTGCCTGAGGTGGGGTGTGTGTATGTGTGTGTAGGCAGCAAGGCCCCCCCTCCTTTTTCCATTTCCTTCATCCATCTGATGAAGTCAGAGTCCCTGCCTTGGTATCAGTGCTTGGAGGAAGGCTGGAATTTGCATGACTTGGATTTGGGACTTTGCCGGGCAGGTTTGATCTCCCTGTGCAGCTCTTCCTGGCTCCAGGCAGGAAGAACTGCTCAGCTAAGGCAGTCGTGGGAACCCCCAGGCCCACAAGCTTTCTCTCTTTCTCTGTTTGGTTATCAGACCAGTCTCTTGGCCTCATCACTGTTCATCCTCAAGGAAACTGGAAAGCTCCACACTGCGAACAGGAAATGCTTTCTAACCTAGAGAGCTATGTTGGTGTTTGAAACTCTTGCTGAGTTAGCAGGGCTGTCCCGTGGCTGTGTTTGGTCTCTGAAAGAGACTGTTGGACTTGGTACGGCTTCCCAGTTGGGGATTTACCCCAAACCTGCACCCAGAGTCTCGGGCTCCCAGATCTGCTGCCTAGTTGAAGGTGGAACGTGGCTTCCTGCAGCACTTTGAGATGCTTCGTTGATTCCAGTCTGCCACTTGTGCTGTCTGGTGCTGCTGGACCTGTCACCTGCCTTCTGGTCTTCGTCTGCCTGGTTTCACTTGTCCTGCTCTCCCAGTCCCTCCCGGTGTCTCTCTTCCTTCCTGTCCTTGGCAGGTTGTGTCTCTACACGCCTGTCGCACACCTGAGCTTGGGAGGATGCGTAGTGGGTGCACTGAGGTGGCTGGAAGTGTTTACCAGACAGGGAGGATAAGGTATTCAATCCCCCACTGCCTTCCCAAGCCAGCTTTCTCAGATGGTTTTCCAGATGTCTAATCCCAGATTTCATAGCCCAGCCCAGCTCCTGTTTGATGGGATCTCTTCTTCTCTCTTCATGCTAGAAGGGTGAGCCCTGCACTAGAGCTCGGTCTTGAATTTAAGCTGTGGAAGAGCACTGCTCGGTGCTCTGCTGTTAGGGCAGTCTGCTACACCACCACCAAATTTGGTACCCCTTGTTGGCCTGGAACTGGTTTGGAGCTGAGAGAAGCAATCTGGTGCGTGTAAGAGAAATCCCAACACGTTCAGTGGTGTGAGGCAGGCAAGAGGTTCACACGTGGTCTGGGAAGAAGCACAGCAAAAGGACAGTAGACTTTCCCAGCTCTGGAGAGTGGCAAATCTGTATAGGGTGAGACTTTGCCAGGTTCCAGCCTCTGACTCAAAACCATTTTAAAAGGCAGCATCGGATGATTGTGCTGTGCTTGGCCTCCTGCCTGGCACTGCCTTGTGCCCGGGGATGCTGTGGAGATGTGGTGGGAGCAGCAGGATGGGATGGCTCCTCTGGTGACTTACCATTTTCATTCTCACTTGGGCTCTTTCTCAGTTGTTTTCTTGCAGCTCTTCCTTGAGACACTTTTGGGCACTGACCTTACTTTATGATGAAGCACCGGGGAGGAGAGGTGCTTTGTAACTGGAAGAGAAAGATTTTGTAATACAGTAGAGTGAACTGTAAAAAAATTGCTATCCAAACTTAGGCTTCACTGAAAACCATATAAATACAAAAATTCAGCCTTAGTTAAAAACTGAAATCCCCTTTTAGCAGGTAGGGGAAAGACTAACGTTACTGATTAGACCAAACTGTGATTACACAAACAGGGAAAAATTTCTTAAAGACCAAAATGTGACCACAACACTTCCCCAATTTATTTTTTGTCTTGTGCATTTTCCAAATTCGATTTTACATTTCTATCAAGCTCCCTCTGCAGTATCTCGAGTCCAGATACAAAGGTTTAATGGCTAGTTCAAGAAAACCAAAGCTGTAAAACAAACTGGTCATGCCACTGTCCAGAAGAGCTGCAGCGGGACAAATAAATGGTGACATAGGAATTGTATCAATCGTTTAAAAAATGTTACTGATTTCAGATTCAGGTTTGTTACACACCGTAGAAAATAGAAAAATCCAAACATTGGGAAAAAAAAAATTGTCAGGGACACAAGAAGGCTGGAGTTGTCCTGCTTTGTACAAGCTTAAATTTACTTCTCACCATGCCAAGTCCTGTTTCTGCAGCCGTGAGTGAGCTGGAACCAGTGGAACTGCTCCAGTGTGTGTGTGTCTGTGTCTCTTCTAGTCCAGAGCCTTCATGGTTTTCATGGTCCAGCTGTGACCCTTCTGCTTCCTTTTTGCCTTTTCTAACGATATTTTGGACACGACAACTCCTTTCTGGTCTCTTGTCCTTGTGTAAACCACAGTTACCTGTCATCCCATGAGATGACCCCAGCAGACGTGAAAGAAAAGGGTTGATTTGAAAGGGGTATCATTTGCAGGTGTGGAAAAACATAAGCAGAGGTTGAAAAAGAGGAGCCCAAATGTTAAGGTTCAGGCACTCGATTTTGAGAGGTGTTTTAAGACTTACAACTCCAGCTGAAGCCTTCCAGAGCTGCAGGTGCTTAGAAATGTGGAAGGACTGGGTCTGTACTATTTGTAAGAGAAATATGCATGTGCAGGAGCATTTCTGGTTGCCCTGAGATGTTCTGTTATTGCTGCTGCCCCAGCTCTCCCGGTACCGTACCGAAGGTCCTGCTGGTTTCAAGGGGCCAGCTCGGAGCGAGGAGCTGCGTCCAGGGGAGGAGGAGGAGGGTGTGAGACTATAACCCCCTGAGAGCAGAAATGCTGGCAGGAGGCATCTCACCTCGGGGAAGTGATCTTCATGGGTTACTAGTTTTATCAGCAGTACATCCTTTTATACAGAGAGAAGGAAGAGTGGAGAGAAATTCCATCCGGCTCTGCTGATTCAGTGGAGTAAAGAGGTGGAATTCATTAGGAAAAAAATGTTTACGGCACAGCTTTAGTCAGAGATTCTTCCATTTTAATGTCCTGCTTTTTTATGATGGATTGTTTGAAAGACAAAGCAAGCACTAGGGGCTGCTTGGTGTTTTTGTTTTTATTTTTTTCATTGAAGTTTAATTGCATGACTTGTTACGTGATGTAACTTCTGGAAATGCCTGTTGTAGTTGCTTGCAAAATTATTTTTGATTTGTTGTGTTTGAATCTTAGGTGCAGGAGTGTTAAACCTCAAAGAGGTATTCAGACATGCATATGGAGGGAAAACATATAGAGAGAGAGGATAGGTTTTGATTAATGGAAGAAAAGAACTGAAACTGCTGTGAGAGAAGAATCTCCTTTATTCGAAAGCTCTTCTGCTACATCACTAGGACAGAGACTAAAGGCCTTAAAATTGGAGTAACTATAATTTATATCCACCTTAAGGACACTCTTTGCCTCCTGATCAGTAATGGAGCCTTAAATATAAATGGATCCTCATCTTGCAAACACTCAGGTATTTTCTTTACTCACAGGAGGCGTCAGAGGAAGGGTTTCTGTAAGGAAAATAGAGCATTTGCATAAGTACTCACAGCATCAAACAACAGAGAGTTGGTGTTGCCTAAACAACAGCGATCCCACTCAAATCATCCCGCTTTAATAGTTCAGAAAAAATCCAACAAAAACATTGAAGCTGTAATAGATGTTGCTGTCGGTATTGGTATCGATTTCATCACTTGCCTTGCCTTAATCTTGGGTGGGTGAAGATTAAGAATCTCCGTGCAGAGTTATGAGTGTGCAATAAGTGGGTGACATCTTGAGCAGCTTTCCTTTGCCCGGAGATGATGATTTGAGGGCAGAATGCTTCCTCCATCCAGGCTAGGTTTTGGAAAACGAAAAGAGGATCTTTATAAATGAAAATCTTGAAAGGAAAACATCCATTAAACAATGAGCTGGGGGAGAAAGTGCTTCGTTAAAGCGGGCTTTCCAAACTTCACGCGCGTTGTAACCACGACAGCACGGAGACCTCCGAGGGCACCCGTGGAGCTGACTTTTGTCCCAGTGTCCAACACGTCAATTCCCAAAGGAAATCTGGTGCCTAAGTGCTGAAAAAAGAGAGAAGGTAGAAGGTGTGTTTGTATTATATAATCTACAGGCTTTTATGTATAAAACATTTATAGCCGTTTAACCTGAGATGGGGCAGTTACAGTGATAGCCTGCATGGAAACATTTATTTTGGCTCCGTTCAAATTAATTGCTGATAAATTTCTACAGAATCCAAGTAAAACTAAGAGAGGTAGCTCTGCCTTAAACGAGTTTCTAACTTTTTATACACATTTTAAAAAATCCATGTCTTTGAAATATTGTTAATCAAATATGGCAAACAACATATTAGGAAGTTCCCTCTGCAGAGCAGTTGTGAATTAAGGTTAACACGGTCATAAAACGATGATAAAAAAAATGAGTGGTGGTCACCTTCAGCTGTGGCTCCTTTGGAAGAGGGCTGAGCTTCAGCAAAGTAAAAAGCAATTCACTCAGAGCTGGGAAAAGAAGTCTCACCTAAAACTTTCCCAGCAAATGGTGGGGCTGAACTGCTTTTAACTAGGAAGAAGTAGGGATTTCATGCTTCCCGTTGGGTTTCTGCTCAACAGTGAGACTGGTTTTCACAAGAACTGTGATGAGCATGTTCCAGGATGTGCTTCTGCATCCTGCTACAGGTAAGTACAGGTTTCTGAAAAGACAAACACTTTTTTTTTCCTTATCGTTATCATGCTTGGAAAGTTTGCCCCTCTGATTTTATTTTTATCTAGGATTTCTTCAGATTTTGTTACAGTACGTCGTTTGTACATTTGTATTGTCTGTAACTAGTTTGTTCCGAACTGTAAATGGTTCTCCAGCCCATACACAGGTAGGTCTGGGACTGGACTCTGCACAGTTTTGTCCACAGGGCATCTGAGCTTACGGAGATTTTGCAGGGCTGGTGGACTCTGACTGTCTGGCTGTTTCAGGATGCAGAAAAATGTTTCTGTTCTTGCTGAACGTCTTTCTAGTGAGTCTTTCTCTGAGCCAGGTAGTAACCTACACCATGGTTCTGGGCTGATCTGCTGAGCAGCTTCCCTCTTGTAGGGTGTCATCTTTAAAAAAAATAAATAAAATGGGGGGAAAAAAATAAAAAAAAAAAGACAATTTGAAAAAAACCACGAAACAAACCACCAGTCTTTAAGTGGAAATAGCAGTCTCCTCTTAGACTGAGAAGTTTATTTAGCAAAGAAGGGGATAACCTAGTGGTTAGAGCACAGACAGAAATCTTATCTTCTCCTAGCTCTGACTAAATTGCTGTTTGAGTTTGGTCAGGTTACTTTAACTCCTTGTTTTCCCACTTTCACTGTAAAGTGAAGAATTCCCTTGTGACGTGTCATGCGGTAAAGCTGGGAGTTTGACTGGGCAGCAAATAGATCTGCATACCTGGTGATTTTACATCTGAAATCCAAGGAGTTCTCCGAGTTCCCCTGCACTTGCTCATTTTATTTCGGTGAAATAACCCTGGCTTTTAAAACTAGCAAAAGCAATTAGTTCACTCCAGGGACCAATAGGTGGAAACATGTCATCTTAAAAAATGGATTTGGTTGTGGGGATCTCTGAGGCTTTATATTAGGTTAGAATATTTCTGCTGCAAGTGATGGCTGTGGATGCTGGGTATGCTCAGAGCTCTGAGAAAGCCAGGGCTTGTTCGGCCCCCTGGTCCTCATACGGTTGGTCTGACGGTGTAATAATGATCTTAAAGTACCGCACATCGCTTCAGCGTGAGCATATGTATGGAATGGACATATAATGCATAATTGTAACAGGTAACTAGAATACTGCGTGTGCACTTCTAAAATTGGCTGGGTTAATAAAATGTGCTGATTGCTCCCTGAGGATATCAAGGCACTGGATGATATTAGTAAGGGTCACCGGTTCAAATCTGGGGCAGGTTAGCAGTGACTGCAGCAGCCGTGTTACAGCCCTGCCAGCTCTTCCTTGAGTCTCTCCTAGGCAGGTACGTGTACCAGTACGAGGCTGGCTTTGCTGGCAGCTGGATGAAAAAAGGAGGATGGTGCTGACACGAGGCTTCAGAGACCACAGCGCTTCCCCAGTCCTGCCTGGGATTTCAGCCCCCTTCCCTGCGTAAGCTTGAAGCGTGAAGCTGCTCACCCAGGTCCTCTGGATTCACAGTCCTTCTGTCACGCATCTTGCAAATCTGTCACCTTGTTTATGTACAGGAAGCAACAATTAATTTGAATATTATGTTGTATTCTTTAAGCAAACCTGGTTGAATTTTAAATTTCCAAGAGAAAGGCAAAGTGGAACGACGTGGCTCTTGCTTTTGCTGACCACTGGTTATGGGGACTCAGGCTGCCAGTCCAGGACCGAGAGCGTTTTCTACCTGAGGAGGTAGAGGATCACCCACATACCTGCACAGGGCTGCTACACCACTTCTGTAAAGGCAAGGCAAGGCTCTCGAGCAGAAAGATAACACGAGATCACCACCTGCACCCCTGGGTGAGCAGAGGCTTCTTGGCTTCCCAGCTTGTGCTTCAGGGCCGGGCGCTGTGTAGCGGGGGTCTCGCCAGGGTGTCCGTACGCTTTCTGGCCGTGCTCTCTGCCGCATCCTGCTCCTCCAAGGCACGCGGGGAGCTGAACAACGTTGACACGTTGAGCAGGAGGGCAGCCTTCTGGTCAGGCACTTGTATTTTTGCTGCCCTAGCTGCTGTTATAAATTCCTCACTCTGGCCTTTCGCTTCGGGTATTTTTCCTTCGGCCAAATCAAAGACGGGTTTGTTACCTCCGGCTCCCTGCGGACGCGGCAGCTTCAGGCAGTGAAATATGCTCCAGCCTTTAGAGCGGGGACGGGGGACCTGCTGCTGGGAATCCGAGGTGGAGAAGGGTTCCGGGAACAGGACTGAGGCTTTTGCCTTCGTTTCAGCCCTGGCTGTGTCCGTGTGCATGTGCAAAGACAACAAACCTGCCAGTTCTGTGCCGGGAGGATAGATGAAGGCGCTTGAAAGGGCTGTGGGATTTATAACGTGGAATGAAAACCACAGAGCAGCGCGTGGAGGCTGGCACCGAGACGTGCTTGCCTCTCCTTGCCACTGCCCACCTGGGGAAGTAAGGTCAGCTTAATATATAGTATAGTAAAATGGGTGAATCGGGGAGCAGTTGTAATATTTATGCCTAAAAGGCAGAAAGAGGGGGAAGTGGGATTGCCTGAGGTTCCCCTTGGACTAGCTGTGGAGGAGCACAGGTAGTGGCTGGACGTGGATTGTTTAAGCTAGATGTGAGAATGTGCTTTAGGCTCCTGGAACTTTTTGTTTGGAACAAGTTGGGGTTCCAGATCCCTGTTTTCAAATTGTTCAAAGGCTTGAATGTACCCGTAGGACTAATACTGAGACCCAGCTGACAGTCCCTGGGGCACAGGAGGGAGGAGAGATGGGTGTTTTGCTGGAGGCTGGGTGAAGCTACGGAGTTTGCTCCTGTGGCTGCTGGTGTTTGGTGCTTGGAACTGGAGAGAACTGAGCCCAGCCTGGTCTCTTGGACCAGCTGTGTGGTTGCTTATGAACCTGAGAAGGCAGAAGTGCTGCTTTGGTCTTCACTGTTGAAAGTAGGAGCCCTGAAAGGCTGCAGCGCAGCATGGCAGGCACTAGACGGGTGCAGTTCCAGGGGCAAACCCTCTTCTTCCCCCATGAGGGACCTCCCTTGCTCTTGGGTGATGTCTGGGAGAAGAGGAACATGAAGCTCAGCTGGACTGAGAGGCAGTGCCAAGGATTAGTGAGTTACTGCGAAGAGCAGAAATAACTCTTCAGATCCTGCAACATCTTATTCCCCCCAGGGTCTGGTTGAGGGCCATAGGATTTGGTTTAGAGCTGTGAAGTTGAGGGATGCTCGGGAGGTTCCCCGAGGCTGCTGGGTCAGGGCCCTTCGCACTCGGTAGGAACTTCCTTTCTCCCCACGCGTACATCTTTGAGCAGCTGCTGTTTGAAGTCGGGGGAAAGGGTGGGAGTTTCTCCTGGAGGGGCTGCCCCTGTCAGCAGCCTCAGATGGGTGGAGGGGGGAGTCTGGCCAGGGAGCAGGCGAACGCACACAGAAATGATGCTGGGAGCCAAGGCTAGTCCTGCTGATGTGGCCCTTTCTCCTGCAGCGGATCATAAAATATGGCTCAAATTTTCATTACGGCCTCTATTGATTATCTTTTGGGACAGATGAATTATAGGGAACATTAAATTAAAAAAAAAAAAAGGGAAATATTTGAATGAGTTTGGGAGGTCGATGCCAGAAAGGCTGACGCACCAAGCCTTACCGGCACTTGCCTGCTTTGTGGGCCTGCTGGGCCCTTTCCATGGTCCCCCTTGGGGCAGAGCCTGTCCGGGGAGCTCCTCTGATCTCTGCCAGCTCCCCTGGGGAGCAGCAGGCTCGGCAGCGGCCGTGGGCTGTGCCCAGGGACAGCCCAGCCGTGGAGGTGGTGGCCAGAGCACCTGGGTGCTGTTCCCCAGTCCCGCTGGATGCCACACGCTCTGCCTTCGCTGGGAGGTGGCCCTGGGGACCTTCCAGCATTCGACGGGTGTCTGGCTGGCACCTACCTGGGGATTCTCTAACAGGGAACACAAGGGGCTGTGAGTGGGGAAGGGCAGGTCAGTATATTTGGAGATAAATTCAGATCTGGTGTAAATATACATGTGGAAGCCAAGAGTAGTGACGGGCTTGCAGAGGTTTCCCTCCTTTGTGGCGCCAAGAGAAGCATCCCTGCCCTCTTCCCTCCTCTGCTGAGGGGTCAGTGCTCCTCTTCCCAGGGTTCATCAAGTGCAGGGGCTGATTCCTGATGTGGTTTGTGGTCAGGAACCTTTGACTCGCCAGGTAAGAGAAGTGCCTGGATCGAATCATCCCCCTGTTAATGTGGCGGACTGAAGTCAAACAGGAGGAAGAGAGATCTGGCTTCTAGCTGGCTCTGGCCAGCTCTGATTTTGAGGATGATCACAGAAGTTTGTTCCTGTGGACTCTCCAGGCCTGCTCAGCTTTTCCAGGTTGTACCGTGTGCCACATGGTGCTCTGCGCCCATCTGCAGGAGATGGCCTGGGAAGGCTTTGTCCTCTGCTCGCTGTTCCACCAGGGTGGGTAAAATCGTCCAAGCTGCAATGTCATCAGCAGGCTTTTAGCAGCTGAAAGTGGGCAGTAATGGATGTTGCCTCTTTCAAAAGAGCCACAGTTCAGAGCACTCTTCCCTTTCCCCGTGGTGGTAGCCAGAGAGTCCCGGAGCAGATGCTCGTGGTAGCTGGGTGGCTTTAAATCCCTTCTCTGCGCTCTGTCGCTGGGTTGCTTTCTGTCAGTCAGGCCGGCAGCCAGTGCTTCTGAGGAATTCTCTGTTTTCTTTTCTAAGATTGAGAAGAATGCAGCCAGGGTCCCTCTCCAGCCACCCGCCTTCACACGCCAGCTTGCAAGACAAACATCTCCCCCCACAAACTCGCCCTCATCCTGACACGGGGCCCGGCACGGCACGGTCCTCGTGCCCCACTGCTGCGGGCTGACCGGGGGGGACCCCTCTTCTCCCCTCGCCAGTCCCCTGGCCGCTACCACCACCAGCTTCCCTTCTGCGGGTCAGAACAAACACCCAAGGGGTCTTCTCTGCCTTTGAGACGTTCGCGTGTGGCGTGGAGGTGCCTTTTGTTCACACAGATGCCCATTTGCCCAGTCAGGTGGCCATCTGGCCAGCAGGTTGGCCAGCCTGCTCGTCTGCTGGTGCCATCGCCCGTGCTGCTGACCGGGAGGAGCACGAGCGCTCGGGGTGCGCGTGCGAAGCTCCTCGCGCGCTCGCTGCTGGGCTTGTGCGAGCTTCCCGGTAAACCCAGCGGTACTCGAGTGCGAGCGCTCCCCCTCGCCGGGTGGGAGGCTGAGGTGGTGGGTGGACAGGGCCACCTTTCCCAGCGCGCGCGCGCGTACGTGTTTCACTTCCTTGCAGATCTCTGCTGATTTCACAAGCCATCCACAAAGCTTTGGCTTCACCTGGGCAAATGCAAAAGGTGGTGGTTTCCATGGCTCCACGGCCTCGCTGGAGCGACACACCCTTTTTGTGTAAGCTGGCTCCCTGGAGTCGATTGTTTTTTGGCAAACAGCTTCATAAACTCCTCCAACAATTAAGCTGAAAAGAGAAAAAAAAAAAAACAAACCAAAAACACAACAAAACCAACCCAAACCAAACCCCAACACAACAAACCCCGTGCATTACGGAGTGAGACAGCGAACAGGTCGGAGCAACTCCCCCGGCCGGCTCCATCCCCACCAGCTCTGTGCCAGCCCCGAGCCCCCGGTGCCAGGCTGCACTTGCTGGACTTGGTTTGGGGAGGTGCCTGGGCTGCTCCAACCCACCGAGCTGCAGTGAGCTAACAAACACCAAGGAAAAGGTCATGTTATTCGCTTTTCTTTTTTCAAAGGCTGCAAACATCCCTCTCTCTGGGAGGGTAGGCTGCGCAGATGCCAGCTCTGATTAATTTAAATATTTACCAATCCCAGTTTTTTTTTTTTAATTGTGTATGTTTGCGCTCTGTTTGTGTCCCATAAAATACCTGGTGTTTTGGGCGTACCCCGTTTGCAGGGCGCATGAGATCACACTGAAAAAATGCAGTGAAAAACATTTTCATGCCACGACACATCAAATAGGATTTTGAATTAAGATGAAGATTTCCCCCCCCCACCCCCCCCTTTTTTTATCTCTGAAGTTTGGGTGAAAGGGTTTTCTTTTTCTATTTCTTGTTTCAATTCTTTCGTTTAACCGGGAAGAAAAATTGCCGTGGAAATCCTTTCAGAGTTACTTTTGCCTCGCCTCACCGTGCCGGGCGAGGAAGGCAGCGGTGTGTGCTGGTCAGAGCACCCATTAGTGTGTGTTTCTGCGCTATTGTCTCGGCGCTGCCTCGTTCCAGTGGGCAGGCAGCGAGCAGGGGACGATCTCTGCTCTGAACGGCGGTGCCAGCTCCCAGCTCTGCTCCTTTCCCTGCCCGTCGCCCGTCTGTCTGTCGGACTTGCTCTGAGGCGAGGGCTGTCTGATGCTGTCTGTGCATCCCTGGCACGGGGGCTCCTCTCTGGGAGCTGCCGGGGTGCTGCTGCCTGACTTGTGGGTGGCTCGCTGCTGTTGGGGGGGGGGTGGCTGAGCTGAACGAGCGACCCTTTGGTGGGCTTCCCGCACCCGCTGGGCACAGAGGCTTGTGGGTTTGCGTGTCCCAGAGCGGTCCAGGGGCCAGTGTGGGCAGAGACCCGCCGTGGCACGTTGTCCTCTTCGGTCTGGGACCTTCTGCCTGCTGTTGGCCGCAGAAACCTGTGCTCCTCCGGGAGGGAAGTTTTGTTTGCGGGTTCGAGCAACGAAAGCGCTGCTGACATTCACCCCACCTCCTCGTAATTGTTTTCCATGCCCATTGGGCCCTAATCTGATCCCAGCTACACCTGGGAAAGTACGGAGCTGTTCCTTGGAAAGATGGCTCGTCTCCAAACAGACTGCAGCGTTCTGGGATCGGGATCCGGCCACCTCCGCACCCTGCTGCGTGGCTAGTGAGCCAGGCAGAGGCTGGCCCAGAGCACAAGGCTTTTGCCAGGGCTTTTGTGTTTTACTGTGCCTATAAAGGACCGCAGCTCGAGCCTCCCCACTAGGAACGGCAGGCCCTGATCTCTGCCCCGGGAGAGGCTTAGGGGGCAGAGGCAGCAAAGCTTCTGTAGCTGGGGCTCGCGGGGAGTTGGCACACGAGGTGCCGGGGCTGGGACACCATGGGCACAGTTGCCTCATTAAAAGCCTTAGGGCCATCGTTGGGGCAGGACACAGACACGTGCGTGTGTCTGCTGGAGGGAGGGCATTGGCGCTGCTAGGGCTGGAATCCTCTGTTCCAGCTCTGCCGTGGGGAAAGGAAGAGAGAAGGGGAGAAATCAGGGTGGGTGTGCGGGGAGGGCAGCGGTTGTCTCATCTGAGCCATTGGCCAGAATTTGAAATTGGACCTGTTACTTTTGAGGAATGTAGGGCAGTGGAGGAGAGATGTTGTGTGAACGCGCACGCGGCTCTTGCCTCAGTGTCCTAGGAAAATGCCAGCGCGTAGGACGGCGAGGAGTAGTAATTACCCCAACAGCTTCAGCTCCACCACTGCACTCTTTGATCACTTATTACTTTTCTATTCCTTCTGCTTCTTGCTGTAATTGTTACAAAATCTCTCCTCTTTGGGAGGGGTCCAGGACTCCAGGGCCCAATTGCATCTGCCCTGATTCAGAAAGTGGGTCATGCCGCTTGGTCTGGGAAGAAGATACTCATCTTGCTTCGCGTGATATTTATTAGGAGATAGGGAAGGGAATGCAACCACGCTGTTGCCTAGAAGATTGCTCTGGGGGGATAGCGAAGGACTTGTGAGGGCAGAGCACAGAAAGTTCTTGCGCTCCCAGTGCCTGCTGAAGCTGTGCCACATTCCCTGAGCCTGTCTTGCCCGCTTCCCTCCCAGCGAGACGTGGCGCGGAGAGATGGCAGGACGATAGAGGAGCTGGGGACGAGGAAGGGATTCGTAGCTGCTCACTCAGCAGCTGCCAGGCAGCGACGGGCTCTTTTCCTTGGAGTAGAGGCTGGTGGGAGTGGAGGAAGCACTGGGAGCAGATCTGGTTTGTTCATGAGGACGTGCCGTTTGTGCAGTGCCGAGTGAAGACCTAACCTGGCTGGGGTTTGCTGCTGGACGGGTGACCAGCTCTGCTCCTGCTCCCCCTCCAAGTACGTGGCACGCCCGGGTACCTGGTGTGCTGTGACCCGGGGCTCTGCCAGGCAAGAGCTCCCCTGCTAAGAGCACTGAGAGAACCTGGATCCAAAGCCTGGAGTCATCTACTCTGTGCTGTGTCTCTCATTAAACCCCAGAGAAGAGGAAAGTCGGCGAGAGAAGCAGGTGATGATACCAGCAGGGTCTCCCAGGAGGGACCGTGCCACAGACCGCCCTACTCGTGGGGGGTAGCGAAGCGCAGCTGATCCTGCCAGGCTGGCTGGGCCTGTGCTGCTGCTTGCTGTGAAATCACCCTCGGGATTATCCAAAGGAAGAACTGGCAACTCCAGTAACTTGGAGGGCCGGATCCTCCACTCGTTTAAATTGGCATGACTTCACTGAAGCCACTGAAACTGCGCTGATTTTACACCGGGTGAGGATCTGGTCCAGAGTCTTCTGAAGGAAGAAGACAAAGAGGGCACAAATGAGAGGTTTGATAGAGCCCGTGCACGAGCGTGAGGACTGGTGAGCTGTCCTGAGTGGAGAGTGGGCCAGCGGGTCATTTCCTTATGCCTCGGACAGCTTCGAAGGGCTGTCAATTCTTGTGACTGTGGTGAATGCCAAAGCCCAGCTCCTTCGGGAAGGCGAGGGCCTTGCATCTTCGCTTGTGCTTTGAAATAGCTGTTGGCACAGGCTGTTGAGAGCATCCAGTGTTGCCTTGCAGGTCTTTCCTCCTCGGGGCTTGGTGAGGGGCGTCAGAGACCCAGTGAAGGCTCTCACCCTCTGATTTGGGCTGGGGTGAGCCCTGCCAGGCCTGTTCTGGTGGGGGCCCATCTTCTCCCGTACCTTCGGCACCGCCAGTATCCCCCACGGCCCGCCATGCCGTTGGCACTGGAGTTAGCCTTCCACCAGTACCGCCAGCCTTCTGAGCCCGGGAGGTGATGGGAGGAGAGTTCCCAGTGGGAGGAAGGAGAGTAGCCAGTGCCCGTGTCCCACGTGCCTGCTCCGTTGGCAGCGTTGGGCACGTGCCTCCCGAGATGGCTGGCTGGCGGTGTGGCAGGCCGGTTTTGTTCCCCCAGCTCTGCACCTCGTTCTCGGGCGGGGGTATTATGGGATGTACGTAAGAAGGCACGTTGCCGTGTGTTTCTAGAGGTTGTTTGCTGTAGCACCGGGCTCTGGGGACCTGCAGGGATGCACAGAATTCCCTCCAGCCCCCGGCACACACTCACATCCGGGGTGGATCTGGACAGGGTTTGAACAACTCCCAGAGCAGCAGCTCAGAGCCGGAAGTGAAGAAGGGATAAAATATCCAGCAGAAACTCCTGTAGGATGTAATTACCCGAGCTGGAGGCTGGCCAGGACAGCAGGTATTGTGCATCATCTGCTGGTGGTATCAGAAGCACCCGGCGTTGCAGGAGAGGTGGTCAGGACCGGGGAGTGACGTTGGTGCGAGGGCCGGGACCGCTCCCTGACGGCTGCCGCTGTGGGCACGCAGCGTAACGGCTTTTGAAGTCACTTGGTGCTTGTTTCCATGGTTCTTCTGTGCACGTACCACGGTGCCTGTAAAATGCTCTTGGGAAACTACAGCCCGTGGATGGATGGCCCTGTCCTGACGCTCATTCAAATGCTTCTACTTTTCCATTTAAAAGAAAAGAGGAAAAAAAGCTTAAACACAAAAAAAAAAAAAGGAAAAAAAAAACCCAACAAACCATGAGAAAGAAAAGGAGAAAAAAAAAAAAAACAAAGAACCAAAAGGAAACAAATCCACAGCATCACTTGCTTTTGAGTCGATAACTAGTCTGGAAATGGGGATCAACTCTACAGACTCTGCCCCGTCGCTGTCAGCAGCAGCAGAAGACAATTCCGTGAGCAGTGGGCTGAGGAGGAAGAGGAATTTATTATTTTCCCCCCCCACCCCCCCTCCCCGTTGCTTCTTTGTCTCTTAAGTTAATTTAAAGTGAGTCTCGGTGCAGCGTGCTGAGTCGTCAGTCTTTGGCCTTCATCCGCAGTGTTACTGAATTCTGCTCTTCCTTTAGGCCCCCTCACCCCGCATCCCCCGTCGGGTCCCATCCTGCCCCTGACCCCCCCCTCGGTGACGAGCGGTCTCGGTACGGTGAGAGGTGCTGGGGGCCGGGGCTCCAGGGGGGAACTGCGTTTACAGTTCCTTTTCCAATGCACTTTTGGTAGCAATACAGGCGAGGGGGGGCCCTGCCGGGAACAGGCCGGTGACTCCCGAGGGGCGCAGGGACAGGGACAGCCGGGCACCGGGCACCGGCCTGGGCTGCCCACCAAAGGGACCCGTCGGGGGAAGCGCCGGAGGAAAAGCAAAGCGGGTCCCTCTCTGGCGCTGCCACATCTCGGGCAGGAGGGGTTCCCCCCACGGCTCCGGGTGTTTGTAGGGGCCGCGCTGCAGATGTGGGGCAGCGGGGTTTTGGTTTTTGGTCTTTTTTGGTTTTTCCAGACCATTTGCTGCCTGTCTGGGCACCCCAGGGCTGCTCCTCGGGGCAGCAGCGGGCACAGGGTGGGC
>WTSP01019047.1:0-20755 GCA_025331215.1 Actenoides lindsayi | reverse complement strand
GAGGAGAGGACAGGACAGGTGACCCCAAACTGACCAACGAGGGATTCCAGCCCATTTACAGCATATTTGGCTTAGAGCTGAGAGATCTGAAGGGTCTCTGGGCTCTTCTCCCCTCTTGGACTGCTTTGCCAGCTTTCGCTTGGCTTGGCTCGGGTCCTCTTTCAGTTCTTTCCTCAGAGCACCCAAGGAGGACTCTCTGTTCTGCCTTTGATCCAAATCTGTGTGTTCCTGAACCCAGCACCAGAATCCAGCTCCTGAACACAGCTCCTGTCTGCTGCGGGGCCCAGGCTGGGAATGCCCCGGTGCCTGCTCCACAGCATCAGTGGTGACGGTGATGGCATTACCATCAGGGGGGTTGGGTTCCGTACTGGTTTTTTATATATACCATTTTTATAATTATTAATTTCATTTTCATTAAAGCTGTTCTAGTTTCCTTTTCTAATCGCTAAGTCTCCCTTATTCTCTTTCTCCTTCCCTTTGGGGAGGGAGGGGATTAACAGATAGCATCTGTTATAGGTCTAAGGGGCCACCCTGACCCTAAACCGTGACAACCACCAACATAAACATTTCGTTTTGGCTTGCTTTGTCTTAATTTTTCTGCAAGACATGGTACCCCTCTGCTGGGCAAGAACAGATGAAACAGCAAGGAGCCGTGAATCAAAACTGACTGGACAGTAAAACAAAAGCACCCTGTACAGGCTGGAAAGGATAAGTAAGGAACGGCAACTGAGGCAATGTACGGCTGACCAAAAGCCTGAGAAAATCAGGAGCCCAGAAGCAAACCATGAAGCAAACAGCGTTCACAATTAGACTCAGTTCTCTGAACACTGTCCAAGCAAGGAAGTAACATTTTTAATAACATTTTAAAAATTAGTTACCTTGAAGGAGTCGTCATCTTGACAAGCACCAGTTCTCCAGTTCTAAAAACAATTGTTGCAGTATTTAGGATAACAGGAAGCAGAAAGAATTTTCCTAAAGCAAAAGATTTTTGTCTATGAAAAACTGAAGTATGACCTATGAAGTCTGCACTGCGTGAAGCCAGTAGAGAAATAATGTAGCTGTAACTTATGCCTTCATGACAGGTTTGTTTTTTTCCAGTAGAAGGTATGGCAAACCTTAAGCAAGCCCTCAGAACAGTTTCTCTTTTTTACTTTATATATATAACAACATATTTAAATATGACAACCATTGGAAAGATAGGATCATTTCAGACATCAGCAGTGATGCAAAAGAAAAAGCAAACTCCTACCAGAGCCATGAGCAATACCACATACAGTTGGGGGAAACGCTTGTTAAATCTTACTGTGACCTCTGAAACATGATAAAGAGAGAAGTTCAGCCTCCTCTCATAGCTCTGAGACTGGACTACAGATGTCCATTTTGCTTGGGACTTCTTGTTCTGTTCTACAAATGACTCTGCTTGGTTCTCTACGGGCCGGAATTCCACTCATTTTTAAACCAAGGAAAGATAGAAAAAAGACAGCTATGTTTAAAAAGAACATTCTAATAAATGACTTATAGAAAACATTTGTTGTTGTTAAAAATATAAACACAAAACAAAGTTTGATCATTTTTGCCTCTTTTATTAAAGAAATGTCATTACACTTGACATACATTTAGCAAAGATACATGATTTTATCTCTACTTTTCATGAAACTAATTACAGACTATTACAAGGTGACACTGTACATGCAATTTCTAGGTTATGGGTCAGTGTTTCACACTGTAAACTTCTGGTTTTGTTTTAGTTGTTCAGGCAATTCTGCTTTTAGTTGCCTGTGTGATCAGCAACAGTATATTGGCCTAAAATATATTTGTTTTAGATGTACATATGTGCACTTAGTGCAAAACTGCACCCAGTACCTACCACTAGATACTGTAAGAGAACATTCTTCTAGGGTCTGTCCCAGCCAGCCAGACTCATCCTTTTGTATCACGTTTTACATTAAAGCCTGTCACTCCAAGTCTTTCACTTTGTTAGCCAAAGTTTGTTTCACTAACAGGTTTCCTAAACCATTTGTTTGTTTAGGGACCAGGAAAGAGGACAAATCCTGCCATGAAGAAACTCTCCAGAGAGGAAAAAAAGTCTGTAGTGACAGAAGCAGATACAGAGCCTCAGTAAAGACAAGTTTTTCTAACCAAACCTAGACAAAAACTTCAACTATATAGCAGCTTTATTAAGCTGGGGCTGGGGAGAAGTGTCTTTCCTAGTCACTACCCCCACTCCCAGCAGGACTAGATTTATGTCAGAAGGAGTATCAGTCCATTTACCAAGGTGAATTGTCCCATTTCCCGATCCTGTTTTAGGTCAACTGGAAGCTTCTTTTTTCAGCTTTTCTAAAATCTCCTCTGGTGTCATCGATACCAATATCTTCACCACTTTTTCACGGGATTTACCACCCTGGTTTAGACACACACAAAAAAAGTCTTTCAGAGAATCACCACCACCACAGAATTCTGTAACTACAACATTCAACCAACAGACAAAAATGAAGAGCACCATTTCTCATTGTGCTCTCATGTTCATAAACTATAAATGAACGTGGCTGGAAAGACTGACTTTAAGTACAATGAATTAATAAAACAAATTATTTATTCAGTGCCATGAATAAAACAAAGAGTTTCCACTCGCTGAAGTCAAGACATGTAAATTCTAATGCAAAGAAACTCCTGAGGCCCAGCTATAATCCACGTGCTTATACAGGCTCCTGCTTATGTGCAACAGTCAGTTTTCAGAAAATCTTCACTCAAATAGAGAAGTTACTTAAAAAAAAAATTATTAATAAAATGCACATTCTCTGCAAAGCACAAATTTTGTGACCTGCATTTGACATAAAAACAAAAGAATCTTTGAAGAACACAGAAGACACGAACCACAGAAATTTGGAAAACACATCACAATGAGAACTGTTCTGATTAAAGATCTCAGGATAGCTGTAGTTCTTCCTACACCAGCTTTGTCTGCAGTGAATCATTCCGTTAACTAAATACTTTCAAGGCATCTTTTGCTGAGCTTGGAGAGCAGCTCCCCGTTTCAAAATCTTACATGTAAATTGCAGTAGGGTAAAACTGAAAGAAAAAAAAGGAAGTACCTTCTCTAAGATAACTTCACTCTTCTTCACTTCTAGCACCTTAGAGAGGTAGCGACACAGCTCTGCATTTGCCTCCCCTTCTGATGGAGGTGCAGCAATAGCTACACCTACTGCCTCCGCTGTCACATCTACAACGAATATTTTACCCATTTTATGCTCAAAACAGTCAAAACGTTATTATATTGTAACAGTTATTGTCTCAAAAAAGAAAAGTTTAGGCTTTGAAAAGCATTTGAAACCAAATAAACTTACAGATTAGCAGTCAATGACATTTTTACACCTGACAAACTCCCTTAGGTCAAAGCTGTTCCCCAGCACAACGATAACCTTCTCCCACAAAGAGCAGGGGAGTCTTCAGACCCGTACCAGAGCGCAGCCAGTTTTCACACAGCCGGGGCACTGTTCTCTGCCCCTCTCTCCGTTGCCCATTCTGACCCAGGCGTAGCCCAGTTTGGCATCATGTAGAATAACACAAACCAGGTCACCCCACCAAAGAAAAAAGCAGGATAAACAAGTCTGCCCAGAGAGCCATGCCATCACCAGCCATCCCCTTCCGCTGCCAGCTCAGCCTGGATACTCCACTCCAGCCCACCACACTAGTCTCATAAGTGTACCCCTGTAAGCAGCAGTTCTAATTCCTACAGAAACAACTCCAGATTCGTAGAGAAGACGTTTTATTCGAGCAAACTTTTACAGTTAAAAGCAAACCGCCCAGGTTCCTGGGATACGAGTAACGTGCCCAAAGTCACCCGTGCCACAGTGAGGTGCCGATCGGGAGCGTTTGCTGCTGCTCCTCGCAGGAAAAAACCCAAACAAAGAACAAGAAACCCAACAACACACAAAAAAACAACCGAAAAAAACCCCAACAAACCCTGAACAACCAAAACCAAATGAACAGAGCCCCAAAGGTGTTCAGAAGAATTTACACCGTGCTCGCTGCTCCCCCTCGCGTTACCTACAGGCAACGGGAACAAGACCCTCCTGGGGAGAGAAGTGTGGAAGTGCCACTTTCTTTAGCTTTCGGATTACTACTGGTTTCTTTTTTTCTTCAGTGTAAGGGACAGAAATAAGCTGCAGAACTCCTTAGAAAGACTGGTTATAAACCCGGTATTTCCCGCTGCGTTCCCAGTTACCGGCGGGAATTGTCCCGCCGCGCCGCCCCCCACAAGAGGCAACCGGAGCATCCTCAGCCCCGCCAGCGGTGAGTGCCCCGCGGCTGCCCCTCGCTCCCGGCCGGCGCAGGGACCGGCCAGCTGCCCCGAGACCCCTTCCCCCGAGACCCGCTCCCCAAGGGCGGCGCGGGAAGGCAGGCGGAACCCACCGCGGCGGCCCCACCTGTGACGGCGCTGCACCGGGAGCCGGGCTTGGCGCGAACCGCTACCCTCACAAAGCCGTCGCCCGCCGCCGCCACCGGTCCCGCGGCGGCGCCCGATTCCGCGGGGCCCTTCCCGGCTCCTTTTCCCTGAAACAGAAGAGCGGGCGCGGTCACCGCGGGCGGCACCCGCCGTCGCCGCCACCCCCCCCCTCAGCCCCGGGCCCTCCCTGTCCGCACCTTTCGAGGCATGGCCCCGCCACCGCTCCGCACCGGGGCCGCCAGCAGCCGACGGAAGCCGGCGAGGGCCAGCATAGGGCAGAGCGGCCCTTTCGGCAACAGCGGCCAGCCCCGCCCGCGGGGCCGGGCCCCACCCCTGCCCGCGCCTGCGCGCTCCCCCCAGCTGCCCACGCGCAGCGGCGCCGCGAGGGCGGGGCCCGGGAAAGGCGGGGCGGGCCCGGGCAAGCGGAGTTGGGCCCGGCCCGGCCCGGCTGAGGGGCTCCCGCCCCGCGCCTGCGGGACTGCAGCAGCCGCCGCCAGTGCCGTGCGGCCCCACACCCGGCTCCGGCTGCCGGCAGGTGGCCCCTCCGCGCACAGCGTGATACAGCAGAGCTCCCCCGGCCCCCACCCACGGGACACCCTCGGCTGAGGGGAAGCGGGGAGTGCCCCTCCATTCCCTGCACAACAGGGGGTGTAGAATACACGGCTCCGTTTAAAACAGCGTGGTGGGAGATGCGAGACCTGCAGGGCCCTTGCTGCAGGCGGCCCTTAAAAGAGAAACTAGGGAAAAGAGGAGGTGGGGGAGGTTTCGGTTTCTTTCAGCTGTGTTCTCAAATTATTACTTTAGTTTAATTCGGGGGAAGATACAGGATTTTGTACATGGAGACATTCTACTACTACTACACAGTACATATTGCAAGACAGAGTATTATATACACACAGGTATTGCATCAAAGTAGTGTATGCAATCTGTAAAACTAGTTGCACACAAACCCTCCTTAGTTCATACTATTTCTTTAGTATTAGAATATCCAATGTTAAAATAACATCAAAATACAAGTCTTGTATTTTCATTTTCACATTATACATTTTCTTATAGGCACATACGTATATACAGTGGCTATTTCCAGAACCAGCTCTATGTTCCAAAACAGCCCTTCTGAATTAAAGATTCTGGAAAGATCTGGTTGTTGCTGAATCTGACTTAGTATTTCTTCAGCGCAGCTTGCAGTTGCAGGCTGCAGTGGCAAGTCCATTCATTCTCCGGGGCTCATCCGAAAAGTCAAGATGATAGCGATGTGAATCCAGCTTTGCTGATGTACTTCAAGAAAAGATAGTAGCAATTCATGTCCATAAGGTCATTCCAAGGTAATTTTGGAAAGAAGTGTAAACTTCAACAGCAGCGTTACTGTCTTCTTAGGACAGGTTGGAGAAAACATACACAAGAACTTCATAAGTAGTAAGGATTTTCCCATTCAAAATATGAATTTTACTACATGATTAATGAAGGGGTAAAAATACATAGCAATTAATCACAAGATACTACTTAAAACAATCTTTTCAATATACAGAGTACTTATTCCACTTGATGCCTTATTAAAAGGAAAAGCTAAATTACATTCTGCCAATTAACGATGCAAAGAAATAGATTTTATGGTACCTCTCAAGTTAGTTTTGTCTTCACACAGTCACGTAATTTCACAGAATTATTTGACTGCTGCCAAGAGTGAGCTGAAGTCCACTGCTACACTGACACCCATTCAACATGATCACGTGAAATTATGTATAAAATATTATTTCTGGTATCTGTCCATCTTCTATTGATGTACCATTGTTGTTACCTGGTGAACTATAAAAGACAAAGCATGTTTTGCTAGCAGTAGGAGATTCGTGGATCACTTTCTTCAAACCTTTCGTTCCATAATGGGAATCAGGACCCTGTAAAACATGGGGAAGATCAGCAACTGAATGGAAGTGGGCAGCAAGACCTATAAAATGCTGAAGTGCAAATGCTACTGCTTTAGGTTATTTTAGTAGTATAAAATTTCTGTACCCACATCACACAAGTTCCATACAAAATCACAGCCAACACAAGCAAGTGCCCTATGTCCAAATAACAACAACAAAGTTTATCTGACAGGAGATTTCAACCACTTGATTTTATCCAACTAGCAATGAATAGATGTTTTCTAGTATTTCTCCTTGTCAAAAGGTTGTCTATATTCTGACTTAGTTCCTTGGCTCAGCTTTTCATGTACAACATTTTTCCCCAACCCATTTATTTCTAAATCAAATTATATTTAAAAGAATATTAAAATATTTTTGATAAAACATTTAATAAATAAATTTGCCTATAACATTAAGAGGACACTGTCCTAGAACAAGTAATTCTCTCCTCTATTTCAGCACTAGCATATAAAAAGTGATTAAAAAACCACTTTGTTTTCTTGACTCCAGCTAGTGGTTAGAACATCCCTGATAAATCAAACTTCAATTTTGATAGCAAGCTGCCAGATTAGATAGTGCTTTTGCCCACAAAACCAGTGACTTCCATGAAGACTAATTCTAACTCTTACATCAAGCCAGAGAGCGGGAAAGCACAAAAGGAACCGTTAGGAATTCTGTGCTGTGGCACAGAAGAGAGGTAGCAGTGGTACAAGTTCCTGGGGAGTTAAAGGACAACATAGTTTAGCACCTGAAGTTAAACTAAATTCAAGATCTAGAAGACACTTTCCCATCAAAAGACAGATAAAAGAACAACTCTTGCATCAAAATAACATTTTCTTCTCTACTGTCAGGTGTACTTACTTTCAATGTTGCACAAGCTGTGTAGCAAACTGTTGGCAAGATCTCTATAGGTTCTTTGAACATAACTCTGAATGTACTGGCTGTTCCGTCACAACTAAACCCAGTGTCGTTTTGTCCTAGCGTTTGATTCTTCTCATAATCAATGATCTGTACAAAACCATGACAACAGTATTTTTAGGTTTACGAGCTGGAGAACGGTTCTCATTGTACGTGTATTGGAAGATGACAAGCAAACCCTCACCTACTCCACCCAGTTTCATTGCAAGGGCAGTGCAATCTCAGAACTGGGAAGTAGGTGTCATTTCCCGATACCATTAGGGCTGGCCCAGCAGCGTGCTGCACAATGGCTTGCAAGTCTTACACAGGCTGTCCTCCACTCTGTGGGCTAGATTCAACACTGCTCCAACCAGGTTGTAGTCTTTGCTTGGGAGAGTAGAAATAGCTCTTAGACCTCTAGCTTCTGACCTTCCCATACTACACCTCATCCTGTACCCAGATTTGCTGACCTCTGTACATTTCTACACAGCCCGCACGAGGGAAGTGCCTTCGCTGGCAGGGGCCAATTCAGAGAACAAGTCTTTACAGATAATGTAAACAGTCAAGGATATGTTCTTAAAAGAAAACAAGAACTTGTGCTATGTTCCATAGAATTTATTCCTATTCTAGATTCAGTATAAAGATTATGCTAAGACTCCACAGTGCTTGTTCTGCTTTCAGTTTGAGTGGCAAACAGGAATCACTGATGTGGTAACAGCAGCCACCTCACGTCTCACGTTGGATAGTAGTCCTGCTCCATGCTGCCAAACACCTCTTGCAGAAATTGGGTACCAGCTCTTTAGAGCCATGTGAACACCTCTCACTAACAAGAATCCTACCAATTTTAATAGTTTATTATTAAATTGCCATATATTTTTTAATACTGCACAAACGAGAAGAACCACTGTTCTAGGGGAAATGTGCTGCAAATTTTTTTCCTCAACTATAATCATTAGAAATATTAACAATTACAATGCTGTCGTCCTAAGACCCTTTCACATAAAAGACGTATCTGTAATACACACGAGCACTATTTTAAGTGCTCTGCTAGTACCCATGCAGGTCCAAGAAGACAGACAGACACAGGACTTAAACACCTGTCTGAAAAGACTGTGACAACAAAGTTCCAGATTCACCAGGAACTGGTGATACTTCCAGTATAAAGACAACCTGCACAAGATGTATGGCCTTTATATGAATCATAAAGGTATGTTAGCCTTTCCATTTGGATCAGGAGCGTGGTGTTTGTGATCATTCCCATTTAATATGCTTTGATGTGCCTTGCAATAACTAAATTCTTTTCAGATGAAATAAATCCAGCAAACATGCTGAGGGAGCACGCCAAATACTCTCAGCTGCTAACAGGAATTTAGTCAATAGGATCAAACAAGAGTTAATGCAAAGTAAAAATCCCCCAATATTTATAGTATAGCTCCTAGGTCCTCAGAACTAAATCTTTTGTTTTAAAGATCCAGTTTGGTGCACTATGCTACTCATGTACATAGATGTGTAATTTGAGAAAACCAAACTGATGGCACTTCAAATTGAGAAACTTGCAAGTGAGCTTTTAAACTGAGGAATGTGGAAAAACCAATGGATTCTTTCAAAACCTCATTCCAGATACATTCTGTTTGGACAGCATAAGAGAAAAGACAGAACGTTGTTTTTTTTTTCCCTTAAGGGACAGACACAGAATTCTTATCCTTAAGGTATAGGATGGTCAGAGAATAGTAATAATCAACTAGGAAACAGAAGACAAATAAATTGTCATTTAAATAGGATGCCCAGAAATTAAGCAAAACAGCAGTTCCAGCACATGCTAGAAGTCTACAAAACTAAGATACAGAAAATGGAATTTCTGTCTGTAAATGATGTCACAGACTCTTACACAAAATTCCCCACACCCCCAATAAATCAAGGTGATGTGACAGCACCAGGTTACAAAATACCCAGCACAGAGTCAACCTGTGCCAGTCACTGAATGCTAGTATCTTGTTAGAAACCTTCGAACGAAATAAAAACTCATCTCGATAAGAGAGAATTCAAATGGACTGAAATTCCATACTTAAAAGGAAAAAACAAACAGTGCTGGATCAATATTACCAGAAGACAATCCTGACCACAATATGCTAAGAGAGATCAGCCAGGCTACAAGAGCAGAAGAAACAATTTTAGTGGTGTCTTCAATTACCCGCTCAGACTGGGCAAGTGTCACATCAGGACACGAAGCAGGGGGACATTTTTAGATGCTATCACTGACCACCTAATGAGCTTGCTAACCAATTGCTCAGTGGGAAGAAACGCAACCCTTGATTTGGTGCTCAGGGATGAGCAGGATCAGATTCAAAATTTCCTAATGGAAATACTATGTAAGAGTGTCCATAGTATACTTGGAGTCGACGCTCCCGCATGAACAACAAATGCAAGGACACCACAGCTGTGTTAAACTGCAAAAAGAGAAAAATGAGGAAGCTTGTTCAAAAGAAGCAATTAAGGAAGTCAAATTGGTCTAAGAAGCACGTTGACTACTGAAGGACATCACACACCCAAGTCCAGTATTGGTACGTATCACCCATTAGGAAAGGCTTGAGAAAAGGGGAAAAAGCTGGCATGGCTCATCAGCAAAAGGCTATTACTGGAAATCAGCAAAAAAGGGCATCCGATAGAAACATGAAGTTGTATCCAGATTAAAGTAGCAGTAGCAAAAAGCCCTACAGACTCTCAGGCAGGCTGAACAGCATGAAGATCTAAAATGAGCAGCGCCAGGATAAGGTCTTCATAGAGAAGCCTGGACAGCAGCAATACAAATAAATACATTTACCAGCAGAAGAAAATGGGGAGGTTCCCAAGCTGGGACAACATTTGCAGCAAACCTAAAACTGAAGTAACTTTACAGAAGTAGTTATGGTAACAGTAACATACAACATTCTGCCTAAGACTGAATCAGTAGGAAATAAGATGTCAATCATTTGAAAAGGCTCTGGGCAAGGACAAGCCTCTAAGCCCCAATACCAGGCAAGGCAAGAATATAACAAATACCCCATCAGGTCAATTGCTCCTACCCAAATATACACCAAACCTTTTGCAAGCTACAAGTGTAGTTTCTGCCTAAGCCTATTTAAACAGAATATACCATACCTGTATATTAACTTGATAGTCTGTGGGCCCATGAATAGATCCATATAATCCAAATCCCACTATGGAAATTCTTCTATTAACTGTGAACCTAGTAAGACACAAGCCAAGAAAGGAATTTAAACAACTGTGATAGGCGTGTTACCTTACTCCCAGTCAAGCAGGAAAAAGACTCCCATTGAAGAGCAGGGAAGTAAACTGAAAGTTAAATGAACTTTTTTTCAGTAACACTTCCTATTTAGATTTCAATAGCAAGAAAAATACTTCGGAAGGTATCAGCTTTATAGCTTTAAGCTCTGCTAACCCCCCTGATATTCAGTATTGCTAAAGAAAGAAAAAAACTAGATTCTTTTGAATACCTCCAAAATAAAAAAAAGATCAAGATGTGGTATTTTAAAAAGGAATACGCAGCTAACAGCCAATCACTCCAGAATACACCCAACCCTCCTCAACTTTGTTCTTTGCTACTTTATATTTCATGTGTGCAAGAGCCTTAAGTTATTCTCAAAAAAGGAAAAGATCAAATGTGCCCAAACAGAACCAGCAAGTTTGTTACTGTAGCTTATGCCAGAAGGTTGAAGTTGAGTAATATGTTCCCTTTCTTTCCACACTCCTCTGTCTCTCCTCCAAATGATTTCACAAGTCATACCTAATCCGATCACTTGTTCCACTGTAGCCCCAGCGACTCTCCACTTGCTGGAACCTGTTAATGCTGCATTCTTTTCCTCTAAGGCAACATCTTGGTCGGTCAATATAATCTACTTTAGGTTTAGGATTGACAGTAAAATGCAGAAAGAGATTTACTACTTCCCGATCTGACAAGATTCCAGATTGAGCAGGGCCTGTGAAAAGAAAAACACTTCTACAATGATTCTAACAATTACTTCAACAGGTGTACTTAAACCACACATATTCACAAATTGAAGATGACAATAATATTTTCCAATGACCAGAGTGTATTCTGGAGAATGTTTTGCTTTCATTTGCTTATCACATCTTTCATTAGTATATTAATTATTTATAATTAATTATACATATAACTATATTAAAAATAGAATGTTAAGCTTCTAACCACTCGTGGTTAAATAATGCAGAGATATGGTCTGACAGTAGGACAAAGAACCCCAAAACTCACCTGCTGCAAACTCTTCGATAGTCATTAATGGAAAACGGATTAAGGAAAGAGCCCTTCCAAGGACTTTCTGCTTGTTTCCAAATGTCACAGGCAGTTGCTGTCTTTGACATTCTGCTTCTGCCCAGCGAACGACAGCTCCAAAGAGTCTACTTTCCCGAATGCTAAGTGTATCCCTTTCTAGTACTGCACATAATGTGTCTAAAGAAAAAAAGAGTTAACATTTAGAACAGCTTTCATCCAAACCAGTAACAGTGCTACACATTAACTAACCTTAAAATATTAAGTAAACACTAAGAACATTCATAATAAGACATCAAGGATAAGACAACTTATCTTGTGTATAGAGAAATCTCCACTCCAAACTAAAAGATCATTTTTCTGCTACCGAAGACAGCATACGAACTTTCTTCTTGATTCCTAAAAGTGTGACTATATATAATCTTTGTAGTGACAACCAATTTGCTAAAGGATTTCCATGGCTAGGGCAAGACCAAAACTGAAAGTGAACCAAGTGGTGAATGCACACTACTAAAAACCCAAGTTATTCATGGTGACATTATTATCCAAGCAGCCACCTGTCAATCTGGATCAAGTACGGACACAAAAAACAGTGGTATCCACAAAACCAGTTTAAAGATACATGAAAAAGATCTTAAACACGGACATATTTGCTACCCACAAAGCTTAAAGATGGTACACAGGATGTCAGGCAAGGCACCCCCACATGTTTTACAAATGCAAGTTTTCCTGTATTTACTTGTTCTGGTGTTTTATGAATAAGAGGTATGCAAAATTTCTCAGTATATCACAGAACACAAGCCTGAAAAAATTTTTTTCATATCCTGAATGTCTTCTTTGGGAGTTTTTATATGGCCTGAATTTAAGCAAGGCATGTTTGCAGTCATAGAAAATACCATACTGGAAAGTCAAAACAGACTGGGACTCCTCAAGGATGGAGATGAACACTCACAGTCTGGGTACAAATCCCACTGAGCAAGAGTGAACAGTGACTTTCCAATTTCTTTAAGCAGCTGGAATAGCTTCCTTCAGTCTTTGTTTTTCAAAGACTGTAGCTGAATTGGAGTAAAATCTTAAGACACATAGTAACAATGAAATTAAGTAAGCAAAATTTACAACTGCTAGTTTTTCATAGGAGAGGAAACAGAAACCAGCAGTTTAGATTTTATTTTATTTTTTTTAACAGATGTCATAAATTGTACCTGATCTGCACAGCTCTGCACAGAGAAGGACCATGCAGCAACAGAACAGTAGGATTCCTGTTACACATGAAATGCAGGTGTGGATTGCTCAGGGACGAGGCACAACACTCAGTGAAAGTTTTGGCTTTAATAAAAGTGTCATGTTATGACGGTGGGAGCCCCGAGACACTGATGTCAATCAAAAGGGGGGACCCAGTGCAGTGACCACTGCTCAGGAGCAAAGCTCAAAGGAAAGCACTGCAGGGGTGGATGATAAAACTTGCAGTGGTTACTGTAACAGTCTTCTCACGCCCTACAATTCCCTTCAGAAGTTTAAGGCTTAGGACAGATGAAGTAACTTACCTATGTCAATGTCAGTAAAGCCTTCTGCACTTATTGCATCCATAGTACTTTTGTCTATTGTGTCAAGACAAAGACTAGCAAGCTGAGGTTCATCAAACAAACGAGCCTAAAATCAGAAAGAAACACATCTTCAGCATAAAGCTGACAAACCATTACTCTTAAAAACCAAGAACTTTACTGCAGTGTAGATCTAAATTAAAAAAGGCTGACTTGTCTGAGCACTCTCTGTATTCATATCTTAAAGAGCACTTAAATTCTCAAAAGGAGTAGATAATTAAGGAGAATTCACTAAATGCAAGTTTTCCTTTGTGCTTGTTTGTAGTTATGGCAATATAACTAAAAAAATTGCACATTAAATCCACTATAGTGAACTGAAGCAGTCTTAACAACACAATTATTAAGAGGTTCATGCAAATACACTGTAGAATAAACTGGCTCCAGTCCACTGCATATTAAAAAAAAACAAAAACCAACAGGAAAGCCATAAAAAAGCGTCTTTTCCTCAACAATAGTAAGAAGCCAAGTCTGTAAAAACACTAACAGAGCAACAAGACATTTTCAAGAATAAATTAGACTATGGGACAGCAAACCCACTGTGAAATAATATTTAGACATTACCCTCCCAATATTTATTTTCCTAGTAAATCATAACTACATTCCAATTCACCTACTTGAGTAAGGAGCATAAAGGCATTATCTGCTCGGAGATGCTTTGTTAGAAAATCCACACAATGTGCTTCCAGGGCTGGGACTGCATACTTTTTAGCAGTGTATAATGTAGTCATGACTGTTTCTGGACCAATTTGAACTTCATCTGAATACAGAAACCTAGAAATCAATACACAAATACAGATCATAAAAACATTTATTGCGCTTGACTATCCCCCTCAAGATAACAGCCTCTCTGCATTTAGGGAGCAGGTCAAAGATTTACACTCTGAGCACACAACACTTGGCCATGTAGCATTTTTACAAATTAATAAGCTAGTTAAAGAGTTGAAGAAAGAATATTACGTTAACCTAATGGCATACATTTGTTTTAAATATGTACTACTCCCTAAGACTGATCTGGCTGTACTAACTATACATAGCTACCAAACTGTAAACAACAGCTGAACTACAGAGTTACTTAACATACGAATTCATGCTCTCGATTCACTAGGAAGAGTTTTATTTCTCGATATCAATACCCAACCTTCTATGGCCGTATCACGGAACTTGGTTTACAGACAGTGTGCACCAGCTTCCCTGCCGTGAGGAGAACAGCGTCAAGGACTTCCACTGTGATAACATGTCAAAGTCACCATTCTGGAGCGTTCAGAGGAAAGGAAAGTGAGTCATATTCTAGCAGATGACCTTGACTCTTCTATTTCTGCCATAGCAAAACACTCTGGCTTCTCTCCACTGCTGGAGGCTAGATGATTGCTTGAGATTTTAGCATAAGCTGTGAACCGAACTGTTTCCTGAATGGGTGTTATTTGAAACCAGACAAGATAAGATTTATTTTATGGTTCTGTATGGAAAGGATGACTTTTAAAAATTAACTTTTCTTACAGGTGACATTGAAGGTCATCTTAGAAATGTTTCATCGTTTTTTTTCAGATAATAATCAAGAACAGCTTGTGAAGTACAACAATGCAGCTGTCCCCAACACACAGGTGATTAAACCTAATAAACTAGAGCACGTTACCAAATGCAGAAATGCCACAATGAAGACTAAACCTTACCTACGTGTTTCTTAATAATTTTTATTCATGGAAATGAATGGCAAGCCAGATGCAGAGACAGAAGGTGTCTTTAGAAGGGTTTTTTAATGTAACACTGAGCAGTTTGAATTTAACAGGAGAAATGTCTTAAAATAATGGACTCAAACTTGTTTGCAACATGTGCAAGACATTCAGGATAGGTTCCTAGTCCCTTCTTCTGGGCTAATTCTCAGCCCAGGGATGTTGTTTTCAGAGTCACACCCTATTTCTGTCGTAAATGTTCTGTCGGACACAGGATGGGATCAGTAGCCATAAATTAGTAGATCTAAGTAGTAGAAACCTAGAAATAAAAGTTTCAATGAAAGCTCTTCACTCTTTGTATTGCTTATATTCAAAGAATACTCTAATTCTTGGTAAAAACTAAACGTGGTGGTCAGTATTAAATCTGCTGCTGCTCCCCAACAGGTACATACTGACCACTACAAAACACCCATCTATTCGAATGGCGAGCCTTCACATCACTTAGGATACGTGAGTGATGCTCTAGATTAATTCTTTCAACTGGATTTACATCAAACAGCTTTTAGAAAGTTTAATTAAATGCTAGCATTTTTTTAGTACAAGTTTAATACAGTTCATTTTGAACTGATTTATAAAAGCTGTAAACTATTACTTGTTGATGAAAATGAGGGGCTGGCTTGCCAGTCACACCCACTGCCAAATTTTACTTCTAAGAAACTAAGATCTCATAGGTACAGTTTTGTATACCAGAGTAGTTCATTAGAGCACTAGCATAGTGCATTTAGATTTTGGTTTCAAGATTATTTTTTTAAAAACCCATTTAAAATGCTGTAACCTTTCTTGTACAACTTTCTAGGAGCTTGGAGACCAAATCACGTAAGAGCTGAATATTAACAGGCTGTGAAAAAGCAGCACTACCATGCAAAGTACATTATAAATTTTACCTAATCCTACAAAAAACAACCAACCAACCAACAACACAAACAAAACCAAAACACAAACAAAAAAGCCACCACCCCACAAACTTTCACCAAGTTGGTTTTGGAACATGATTTTGATTTTATTCCTTAAATGTGTCCAATCTGAAGCCAATGAACTGACACACCAGAGAAGCCTGTCTGGCTTGTAGTTCACTTTCTTAAGAATCAGGGTGACATTTCTGACCCTTGCTTTCCCAGGAATTTTGCAGACCTTTTCCTCATATGATCAAAACCCAAACACATGGCCAAATGACACGAATTCAAATGTGGCAACAGTGCATACACGTACAGGTTTGTTCCTTCATGTGACAGCTACGAGCTACAGGATGCTTTATCCTGTGAAGGACACACCTGAGGCTCTCTGCTCCAATCCCTCCCATATGGCTGGATATACATTAAGAGAAACATCCCAGTTGAAAGTGTGTCAATGACAAACTAACAGGACTTAAGTGATTAAAGTTCTGACAACTAAAATTTGCAAAGCATCTCAGGCAGTACATAAAACATCAATGTGTTATCAATACTATTTAGAGCACAAATCCAAAACATAGCCCTATACCAGCTACTATGAAGAATTTAAAACTATCCCAGTTGAACCCAGCACGTACTCCACCCCTTACTGCACACCATTTATATCGTGCTCCAGTCCCACGCTATCGCCACACATCCTCATCAACCACCCCTTCCCTCCTAAAAAGGTCTGAAATGTACAAAAATACCTATCAAATGTTCATTGGGCTAATCTGGTCTACTACTTGGAGCTCCATCTGTCGTGGAATTCACTCAGGACAGGAGTGGTGGTATGTTGAATGGAGCTACTGGTATCTACTGGCCTCATTATCTGTTTCTAGACATTGAGCACCACAGAGCATAACAACTCATAGCTGGAGAACATATGATATGCTTAAATACTTAAGAGAAAATTCAGGATAAGAAGCATCCAGACACATTAAAAGAGTTACATTGTCAGGGTTTTGTGTTTAGTATTCCAAGGTTTTGACAATGCCAATACTTTTCTGGGATTTCCAAAGCCAAGCAGCAGTCTTTTGCAAACACTATGAAGTATGAATTTGCAAAGCTAAAAGGTATCTGCCTTACCATTTTTCATAGCTTTTTAGAGTACATTTCTCTAGGATGCTGTGCAATCCTATTTCCCTTAAGTATACAGATGGATGACTATGATGCATTAATCTACCCATAAAAGACAAACTCTAGATATGTCTTCTCTCTAAAAATCCCTCTGCTCACGTGCCAAGAGCTCTGTCTCTGTGTTCACTCTCACGTCTGTGGCATGTCTGAACTAGCACACCTTTATACCACTGTTCCTCCTTCACGTAATTCAGTGGGGCTCAAGATCACTTATTCTTCCTCCTTGCCTTCTTCCCTCCTCTCCCTCCTATTGAGAGACTTACAGACACAACCCCCTCTTTAGATACTAACTTTATTGTCATCCAGGATGGGTGTGGGTGCGTGTGCACACGCACATACACAGTGGAAGAACACCCTTAATGACCAAAACAATTTTTCCAAGTGACTAATGGATCATTCACTTTACAAAAGCCTCTCAGACGTTTTATGCCACTTTTCTGTGTTCTTAGGCTAGCACTTCTTTCCCCCCTAGTCTTAGCATCTTCCCAACAGCTGTAAGATTTTCGCTGTTATAAAAGCACACAGGAATCCTCTTCCAATTAGTCATGATTACTCCTTCATTTACTGCTTACCAAAGTCTTCTGCAAAGGTAGATGGACTGCTAAATTTGTGTTGTGTCATGACTTCCCTTCACACTATGACCAAAGAACACGTTAAATTACTGTGAAATGTGAACGAAAGTTTAATGAATCTTATCAAAAACAACAAAATGAAATCCTAAAGCAGTGTCCCACTTAGACACCTTTAATTTGCTTGATTCCTGCTAGTCAAATTTTTTTTTAAAGATGTTTAATTAGGAAGAAGATTCAAACTTTGTGACTTGGATATTATTTCAGCTCTTAAGGTTTTACCTATCAAACCCTGAAGTAGTCAGCTTCTTTTAGAAGACTCCTCTGTCTCACATTTCAAAACTCTTCAGGCAAGAGGAATACTGGATGGTAAGCCCAAACACACAGCACAGTCCTTTCTAAACCTCTGAGTTTAGTCAATAGTTTTCTCAGAATGTTCTCTCCCCTTCCCCAGGCAATTTTCCCCACCTTTACAGTTAAGATTGTAGCTCACAGGCAAGGAGGCCTATCCAGCTTTCTCTAGGGGGGAAAAGAAACCCTAAAGTGTATTACTGGGATTACAGTGGTATCATCAATTAAAGTTTCAGATCATTATTTTTAAACACTTTAACTCTACAGATTTATTATTTGAGAGTCCACTGTCAGAAAAAAATATAACAACTGTAGCCAGTTTTAAATTGTGCATTAATATAGCCAAAAGAAAACAATAAAAAAAAGACATCATATTAACTTGCTGACTACCAGATGTTTAAACTGTTCAATTTCTCTTTTCTTGCCCATAAACATAACTACTGAACTACCATCTCTTTTGTGACAAAACACTGACACTGATGAAAGTTTATATCATAGAACAGAGAAACGAGAGTCAGTCTCACTGGACGGATACAGAGCGAATGAATTTTTAAAAGAGAATTGAAAACAAAGTTATTGAAAAAATATTTTCCTTTGGCTTTAATTTACAAGTAGCATTTGTCAGTGCACTTTTATGACACACATCAGGTACAGACAGGACCTAACAAAACACATGAATAAATGAAATGGAAATGAGCTATGGAATGTTAATTAGTAAATTCTTAAAAGTTTCTGCATCACTTAAATATTTCCTTTTCCTTGACGTTCATTTGCTACGTGTATTCAAAGATCCCAACTCAATTTCTAGCTGAAGACCCCAAAATTGGTCTTTGCAAAGATTAAAGAAAGGTCCTATAAAAGGCAACCATCATTATCTGACCAATTTACTAATGAGAGATAAAAGAGGCCAACAGTGCAACAGTGCAAGTGCCTCTTCTGGCCAACAGCAGGAAAAAACCCAACCCAGACTGTCTTTTAGTTGGTATAGTGTATGTGAGCATGGAAGAAATACAATACTGGTCTGTATTAAATTATCCTTACGTATGTTTGTCACAACATGTTTATTCCAATATAAGGTAAAAAAAAAAAACCCAAACCAAAACAAAAGGTCCTAAAAAGCTGCCATGCATTTAATACCAAAGATGACATCAAACCTGAGATGTTTCAAGAGTTCATCAGTCTGGTAATCCTTAGACAAGATCCAAGTATCATCAGTTTACTTACGTAAGTCCCCTGGCCATTATGTACTAGCAGCTCTCCCAACACAGGATGTCTTTTGTTTGCACCTAACAGCATCTTTTCATTCACTTCTACAGGTTTCAAACACCATTCTTCTTATCTTTACTCAGAACTCTCCTGTTAGCATATTTTTATGCAGACAAACTTCTCTTGTTATCGTCACTTCGCACTGTCCAGTGTTTTTTCCACATATATATAGGCAAGAAAATCTACGTGCCTGGTCGTTCACTGTTAACCTTTCAAACCCTTCTGCTTGAAAGACACTCCCCATTATCTCCCACTCTGCTACACAATCTCCTCACCAAAGGCCTCTTAGATAAAACCCCACAAAATAAATGCAGTTCGTTTGCTAACAGCAACAGACACTGCTGCTGCATGGTAAATGCTGGGTTGGGTTGTGTAGCTGCTGCAACGCCTGTGTCCGTGATTACTAAAAGGACTAGGTGACTTCTCACTGCTCTTATCTGTCAGGCCTCAAATCCGTGAGAAAATGGTTAAGACTTTGGAGCTTTTCCCATTACAGAAAGCTTTGGGGCACTACGTACTTATTTCCACGCAGCAGAATTATCTGCAATGAACACCTGGGAAACAAGTACCCGTTTCACGTATTTGATAGACGCTTTGCCTAGCAGAGGAATTTATTTAGGAAAAACCTTAAGGTTAAGCAGTGTAGGCATCCTATCACACCACAGCCTGATGCACAAAGAGAACTACCACTAATTTCTACGAACACCATACATTTTATTTACTGCGACACTGAGTAAAAAGCAGTGGTAGATTAGTGAGCATGAGAAGGAGCAAATCCTACTCTGCCCAGATTAGAAATCACTAACCCATTTTATGTATTTTTTTTTTTTTGCCATTACTGCTCTCGTGGTGTCTCTGGGGTGGTTTATGTGGAAAAAAATCAGTTCCTGCCTTCTGCTGCATGGTCACTCTCCAAAAAAAAAAAAATCAGTTAGTTCCTGTCTTCTGCTGCATGGTCACTCCCCACCCAAAAGTGTCTGAAATAAGTGTGATGACTTGAGTGTTGATCTGGTAAACAGATACAACAATTTATCACCACTGCTGAAAAAGTGAACAGTTAAGATGAGTAAGATTCCAAAGTAAGGATGAAATGAATCTAAAAGCTTGGTACAACTGCCTCTGTCCCCTCTTAGTCACTCTGCGAAGGTGGATGGATTGTTGTAATACCCCAGAGGAACCACTGATTCCCATCATCTTATAAAAAACCCCAAAACAAAATAACAAAAAACCCAACCTGGAATCCGAAAGCCAAACCAAACACTCACCACCGTCAGAGTACTTTTCTGAACGGACAATTAGCTGCCCTAAAATTAGGCCGCTTTCTTGGTAAAAGGATGCGGGAGAAAGAGCAAGAAGGAACCAAACCGCGTTCGCGGGGCGGTCTGACCTTGCGTGCCAGTCCCCGAGGTGGTTACGCGTTTTCTCTGCAGCCCCCTCCGCTGTCCCCCGCGCCCGGCGGCCCGGGGGACAGGGCGGGCTCTCCGGGGACAGGAGCCAGGAGCGGCCGCAGAGCGAGGAAATGACCCCAGCGGCCGAGCGGAGCTCCCCGCTGCGGGCCGGCCCGCGACGCCGGCGGAAGGAGACCCCCGCCCCTGCCTCCGCGGTGCCCCCGGCCCAGGAGCCCCCACCGTGC
>WTSP01019046.1:95238-150076 GCA_025331215.1 Actenoides lindsayi | reverse complement strand
TCAGGGGGGTTGGGTTCGATACTGGTCTTGTATATATTTGTATATATTCCATTTTATAATTATTAATTTCATTTTCAGTAAAGCTGTTCTAGTTTCCTTTTCTAATCGCTAAGTCTCTCTCCCTTATTCCTTTTCTCTTCCCCTTCAGGGAGGGAGGGGGGGTAACAGAGAGCATCTGTTATAGGTCTAAGGGGCTGCCCTGACCCTAAACCATGACAATGGCCAATTTTATTTTCAGAAGGCTTGTTCAGGACTGTACAAAAGAAAGAGAATTGTGAACAGTACTTTGAGCTGACAAGAAAAAAAAAGACCCAGAAACCTCTATAAACCTCTAATCAATCCCAATAGTATTTTTAGCTTCAATAGTGAGTTTTGCACAAAATATTTCTCAATTTGAAATTTTTGGAATTACTATATCCCAAAATATTGATACATGCCTTATGTATTCTCTGGCTAAATGTAAGTTTTCTTGTTTTACCAGTTTTAGTGTCGAATGTAAACTCAGAAAATATTGTTTCTTTTAATTTAGGTCTGAATAGTTCAGCTCCTTCTAATGAGGTGGGCTATTTGCCTCATTAATGTAATCGTATTGCTACTCTGCATTATTATCTTCAGCACTAGGCTGTTTTCCAGCAACAATTGATACACAAGTCATACTAATTTGTACATTTTCACTGCCCTAATATTCCACTGAGATACTTCTTTAATTAAAACATGACCTTATTATTCATAACTAAATGTGAAGCATAACCTTTTATCCTCAAGTAATGTCATCAAAGGTTGCATCTTAGTTCTGCATCAGATCAATGACTGTCATGCAGGATGAAGCTCCTATCGTCTGTGAATGGCACTCGATGGTAATTTATAACATTACCTGCCAACTCATCTATCTTTAGAGACACACTGCAGTCATTCTCAGCCTGCTTTAGATGCTTTCATTTAACACTGCCTAACCATCACTCCCCAATGATAGTCAGGAGATGATTCATAAAATCAGAGTGAATTACCATGTTTATGTGTGTCTGAGTATGAAAGGCAGTAAGCAAGTTTCCTAAGGCTAAAATAAGTTTGTATATGCTGTACCATCAATTTATTTTGTTATTGTACCCGGAGGGGAACTACTTTTGTTTTAAAAGGTGAGCAGTTCTGCTTCAGAGTTAGGGGACTGTGAAGCAAAACTGAATGGTTGGATCTATCCCAGAGGAACAGTGAATGGAACACCCTGCAATAAAAATAGCAAGCCTCGGGTCAGCATAAAAATTCATTACCATGGCAATTGAATAAACTGTTAAGAAAAATAACTAATGGAATAACCAAATGAAGTGCAAACTGTAACATATGAACATTAAGTAAGAATTTTTTTCTCTAACAAAAGAGACTTTTCCAAGAGTTAAAGCTATTTTAAGACAGTTAAACCCCTACCTTGTCCATAAAGGGTTTCACATATCTGCGTCACTGTACATGGTCCATTCAACGGCTAGTTCCACCAGGCAGAGCATCCTTACACCAAGTGTCCTTGTGCACTGACATGCATGCAGTTCTTTGGGCTCCTATTCTCCTCTCAACTGTGGTATTTGATGTGCCCTGTTGAGGTAGAAGGAATAAGGATGTTGGAAGACAAAGAGCTACATTGGAAAACACAGAAGCTGTTTTAAGAGTGTTGCTGTGTTTAGATAACCATTGCCATTTTGTCCTTATTGCAGTTGGACATCTTTAGTGGGAATTATTTTTTTTTTACATTTCTATCACAGCCAAGCTAAAAACAAAAATACCCTTCTCGAGCTAATACTGTTAAAAATAGGTCATTTAATGAAATAATTTTATTTGCTTGTCTTGTTCATTGTTTAGTACCAATTGATTACTCTCATAACATTTAATAGGACTAGGTCTAATCAAAAGGTCAGCTGACAATTATTGTAACTCTCTGGTACTGTTTACCTCAGATGTCAGAAAACATGCAGCTATGGAGACAAGCATTTCAGTAACTTTTTGCAGCTCTGAAGGTATTTTTAATTTTTTCCAGTAGTCACCATTTCTGTGGGACCATCTAGAATAAGATGGTATTTTGCTTTTTTTGTAGCACAATGAAATAATATTACAGAAACTTCAGATTTATAAATTTGGAAGGGGATAAATTTTTAATTTTGGACAAGTCTCAGTATAATTAGAAGGCTCAGAAAATTGCATGCTGTAGATCATCTAAGCCATTTTAAATAGATTGAAACTACAGAAAGAACACAGAAACATGTACTAATAAAAGAAATAATCTTGTTTTCTATTGCATAATGAATTAATTTTAATTAAAATTCATTAATTTAAAAAAGTAGTTTCAAAAATCACAGTGTAAGAAACATTACATTCCAAATCATTAAAAATTATATTTTCTGTGTCTGTCCATCTCATTAAAAGAAAAATATTCTATTTCAACATTCAATTAATTCAGTAATTCACATCATATGCATTATACCAGCTATACAAGAAGCTATCTCCAAATCTTCCAAAGTATTACTCTTTTTCCCTTCTGCCCTCAAATTTTTCACAGTTCAATCATTGGCACTTTTTTTCTTACACAGCCTCCCACTGTTGAAAAGTGTGAAATGGTATTAGTATAGCATCACTCCATAAGAACAACAAAACCAGAAAATTAAAGCTAAAACAAAACCAGAAAAGCCCTACATAGGTAGACACAGATAAAAAGGAGTATGGCAATAATGTGTATTTTCATTGTACAGATTTGTTAAATTCCTTACACAAGAATTAAAAATAAAAACAAAAGGTTAATTCTGTTCTGAGATTTATCTATGCATTAGTGCACCATAATACTGAATTTTGTCATTGCTCTTGCTTAGTTTTTGTTTAAACTTCAAAACATAACTTACCTGGAATATTTTACATTCCTTTTATTGAATCAGTTTCATAGCAGTTTGGCAGTTATGGAAAGCACTTTTTCTTTCTTCCACGCGGAGGGTTTTCTAAATCTGAGCAGTATGTCATTTTGAAAATGTACTTCAGAATGGAAAAGAAAAATAGTAATAAGGCATGTTCATGTCCTAAGAATTGCCTTTGAAAGTACTATGTCAAGTGCCATGGGTGTATTTTAGTGAACTCATGAATTTTACTTAATTTCTAAGTGAAAAATATCTATATATTTCCTGGCTTTATGTTCCTGAATTATCAGTTTGAGCTTCAATTTTGGTGGTGAAGATGCCATACTAAACTAGGGTTCCATTCTTAACTGGAATCTTTGAAAGTGCTGCAGTAAAATAGTAAGAATAATAATTATCTGCTAAAGGAAGCTTAGCCTCCAGTCCACCAGGATATACAGGTCCTTTTCAGCAGAGCTGCTACCAAGCCAGTCCATCTGTACCAGTACAGAGAATTCTGCCTTTGTAGGTGCAAGTCTGTGACTTTGTCATTTTTTTAGTTCCCTGGTGTCCTGGCAGACTATTCTTCCAGCCTGCAGAAATCCTTCTGAATGATAATCATGTGCTTCAATATACTGATTGCTACCCACAGTTTGGTATATTTTTGATATTTGATGAGAATGCATATCTAACTTGTTTGGTTGCTGTTTACTTGTGACAGACGTGATTAAGTCATTCATAATGATTTGTGAAAAAAAGCAACTTTTAAAGGGGAATGTGTGTGTATCTTTGTATGTATATTTAGAATTTCACAGTTGCTTGATGTAGCTGTAACAAATGTAGAACATTTAGGATGAAACGTTCAATTTATTACCATTTTTTCTTGATAATTATTAGAAATCAAGGATTTCAACATATGTCTTTCAAGTTGAAGTCACGCATTGTACTTTTTTCACCTATGCAGCAGAAATCTGTGCTTTACAGGACAGCTAGCCTTTTTTCTAGACTAGATTGTTGATCTATTCCAGACATAAACTATATTTTTGTCTTTGTTAGAGCATGAATCTATGAACATGTAAAATGTTTTTCTCCTGAGTTAACAGAGAACTCAGGAGCAGGTAATACGTATTTTTTTTTATTTTTTTTTATTTTTTAATATATAGTCCCTTTGTTCTTTTTTGCTCTCTAGATCCTGCCTAAATACATTGTATCCGCGATTTTAACATTCCACTCATGCAAATCTTCCCACCAGGTCTCAGTAATACAGGCTAAATCATAAAAGAGCAATTCCAATTCCAATTTCTCTTTTTTATTACCCAGGCTTCTAGCATTCATATATAGGCAACTAAAGCATTTCTGTTCAAACTTCTTAGTGCCTTGATTAATTTTATTCTTGACATCTTGATTTTGTGCTAAATGAGTGTTCATTTGTTTCTCCTTTACACCCTCCTTGGTAGTTGTTAGTCTAATGTTCTTAGACTGGCTGAGTCAGCTGATTCCCCACAAGTTCTGTGAATTCAGATGGATAAATGGCACTTGCACTAAAATGGACCATCACCAATAAATTCTTGTGCAGTGACTAGAAATACATAAATAATCAACTAGAGATACTTGTATCTATGCTGTGGATAACATTTATTTTAGTAATATAAGTCAGGTGTATGGTCTAAGTTGCTCTATAGGCTTTACTATAGTCAGTGGGGAAAGGTATCTCCATTCTCCAGACTCAGAGGCACTCTGAAAATGAAATGAGTCATCATCTGGAATCTCTCCACTGATGAAGAAACAGCCTGGATAAAGTCTCGTTACCTGAAATACCGTCTCTCATGTTCAGTGGTAGGACTCATTTAATTATTAGCTGAGTCATGCGGAAATAGTTATTTCTTTTCATTCACTAGACATTCCAGCACATGGCTGTCATTCCTAAGTAAAGGCAGTTGAATCTCACCCAAAGGAAAACAAAAAAAATCCAGACTATTATCAGTCAGTTGATCCAGGATACTCTTTTTATCCTCAGTGATGAGTCCTTGAAAAATTATTTTTTTTTTTTCCAACTCATTAAGTTATTTCTGTTTGTAAGCAGCCACAGTTACCCTGCAAGACTAGCCAGGCAACTGCTTTCATCTATTTTCTTTTTCTTCTCATGAAATAGACTTTATTTCCTATACAAAGAACTTTTCCACGTGTGGAATTTTCCCTGGACCTCTAAACCTGTATTTCTCTTGTCATTCTCATCTCCCGCCTGTCATCTAGATCTTCTAATCTGTAGGGATAAGTTGGCGCACTCTTCCTCTGGTTTCCACTCTTGGTTCAATATCAAGTGGGTATCATTCTTAAATTATATTATCAAATTGTCCTTCTTTGTGGTGCTCTTTCTTATGACAAGATATATACTAACCTTAATCTCTGCTAACCAGAAATCTTTATTTTACAACATAGTCACCTCTTTGTAAAAAGAATGATACTTTTGCCTTCAGAAAAGAACTAACATAGAGCATCAACACTTCTTGTAGGTCACAGCCTCTGTTTCAGTGCTGACCAGTGCAGTGTGAAACAAATGACCATACCTTGAAAATGTATCTTCCTCTCCTAGACATTCTTTGCCTGATATTAATAGAAAATGTTCAGCATCTCAAATTTCTTTTGTGTAACCACTTACCAGCTTCAAATATTAAATACAATTTCAAACCCATGCTATTATGCAGCAGGGCTATTCTGATTTTACATTTATATCACAAAACTTTTTTTCTGCTATCTGCTGCTTTGTAACATTTCTTTCAGACTTTGGATGATAGGGAGAGTAGGGTGTACACTGTGATTAAATTAAAGCTTATCATGTGATTAAAGAAGTGACTATTATAGTCTAGTGTCATAGTAAGGAAAAATACCTGGGACTCCATTTCAGTGGCTGTACTGGTTGACTTCATTGTCTAAGATAAAAATTAATTGTGGGGGGGGGGGAAATAAAGTTAGTTTTGAAATGCCCTGAAACAATACATTTAAAGTAGATTCTCCTGTTCTGTACCAGTTCTTAGTCAGCTGACATCATAGTGAGAAGAAAATGCATCGAGTCAGCACCCACTAAGGGCCTTTGTAACACTTTTGTTTCAATTAAACAGTTGGAGTCTCCTGGAATAAAGAATTCATGAAGAAAGAAAACTTAATAACCTGTTTTGCAAACACTGAAATCCAACCTTTAAGTTCCTTCAGTGCTTTAGTTTCTCCATCCATAAAACAACGATAGTTATCTCTCCATTTAAAAATTGCTGAATTATGTTGATAACAGAATGCTATAGGAGAGGCAAGGATTATTATCGTCTCTATTACTGTTACATTTATAGACTGTAATCTGCATACTGGATCATGATACAAAAGCAATTGCTTTGCATAGGGTCCTATGACTGAAAGTATGCTATTAAAGGCAAACATGTACAATTACAGATTACCAGCACACCATAAAAATTAAAAAAAAGGGGGGGAAAAATCTCACTAAACCTGAGAAAAGGTTTGGGTTTTTTTGTTTTGGTTTTTTTTTTTTCTGATAATATATGACTCAAAGTTTGCTTTTCCCCTGATAGCTCAATGCTGGAGCTTTACCAGTCTCCAGGGGAAATCAAGATCTGCATTTAAATAAAGATATTAATAACTAGAACTAGGTTTTATTTTCCAAGGATGGTAAGTGTTGTAAGCTACTTTGTATAAGAAAGCATGTGAAATGAATACCAAATGACATTCGAAATATTCTGAAGAGTTCATCTTTTGTCATTTATCACATCTTGTACAGTAAATTATAGGCTATATAGTAGGAGTCTACTAAATGCATAATTCAGGAGTTACTGATGGAGCTCTGTTAAAGTAATTCAAGTTTAACTTTAGTAGGTATTGCTAAGACTACTCATACACTAAGAGGCAGTATATAGTCATTAAGGCATGTCACTGTTACATAAGAGAGAAACAGAAAAAGCCACAAACAAACAAAAAAGAAACACTCGGCAAAACAATTTTATTGGTGGAAACAAACATCTGTATAATTTAGTCTTGGCATAAAAGTTTAATGTGCAAGTAACTGTCTTCTGAAGAGTATATAGAGGTTAGGTTAAGGAGATTTTTGAGCATTACGCAAACAAAAATCTGTTTTCAGAATTTAGTGTCAGGGACAAGTAAAAGGGGTTGCAGTGATACAGGGCTGTAGGGTGGTGAGCAGTCATCAGATCCCTGCACCGTACGTCCATGATTATCTTCAATAGTGGGAAATCCTCAGCCACTGTGGCATCTTTTTGTATGTTAATGTGTTGCACTAAATTATAGTTTCCATTTTTACATCTAATCTCTTTACTTAATAGAGTAGGACTTTGTGTTGCTCTTGGACTTTAATTCTTTAATTTGTAACTTGCAGAAAAGTCCTCTTTGCTGTTAACTAAAGCTCGTTTCATACTTCACTGCTGACAGTTTTGAAATTCCTATGCCTTTTTACCCTCCTGGAACTGTAAGTTTTTTTAACAGTACTTTGAAATAATTATTTTTTAGGGTGGCCATGAAAGATGTCATTTCTACTATTAGATTGCATAACTCTACTCTGTCCAACAAAAAGTACTGCTAGGGATTTAATTTTCAGCAAGACACAGTCAGCATATTTCCTCCCAATTTTGCTTACAAATACTGTTTCCATCTGACTGGACTGGGAAACTGAAAACTGGGAATGACCCAAAATCGAATTGTTTCCATTCTATCAACTTAGTATGCCTTTTGAGTTCATATTGTTTAACCTATATAAATCTTTTCAAAGATTTGCTGTTCATGATTTATTTGTCAAGACAACGTCCAACAGTGCAAGTACACTGAAGCAATCGTGCTTCATGCTGTGTTTAATCTGCTTTAGGACATATCAAAAAATTAGTGAAATAGCTGACTCAGCTGCTCACTAAACGCCACTGGATCTGGCTGGGCTGGCTTAGAGGTCAGCAAAGGTCCCTTTTTTAATGGGTCAAGATGCCCTACTGGTGTTTTCATCTTCCAATAATGGTTGCTGCTGATCAGCTGAGGACTCAGAAAATGGTGGTCTTTGCCCATAAGTTGCCTCTTAAGCTGCAGAGTCTGGTGCAGGAGCAGGTGGCTCCCTGCCTTCCTAGCATCACTCCTTTTTGTTTTGGCTGCATGTGTTGGCCAAGAGGAAAAGACTGGTGCAAAATTTCCTGTATCTCAGCTTCAAATCCCATGTGTAGCACCAGAAACATTTGAGAAATATAAGGGAAAAAAAAAAGATAATATTTTAATATTGAACGTAGGCAATTAGCTCACAACATAGGAAATACACTATATGAGAAACTAATTTTTTAAACAGAGTAATAAAATTTCTGAGGATCTCCATTCATCAGAACCTTGCTTAATTGGTGTTTTTTCCATTGAAGTAGAAATAGAGATACCTGTAGTCTAAGACAGATACTAGTACATTTTAGATAGTAAATCTGGTTTCAGATGAGTTTCTCTTGTATATAATTCATGTTTCTTAGGCAGATACTGCTCCAGCACATATTAATTGCAATCACGATGAATTTCTGGGCTTGTGTAAGACACATAGAATCAGGCCTGGTCATTGGCCTGACCTTGTCCTGATACAGTCAGGTCTAGTGGAAGCTAACAGCAGATAGCATTTTTATTTATTTATTTATTTATTTTAAATTCTGTAACATTTTGCCACTACTAAACTTGTGACAAAAATAAATTAAAGAATACTGTCACTCTAGTTGTTAAAGTAATAGCTGAAGGTAGATTAATACTTACTCATTCACACATGAGGGGGAGGAACAGCTGAATATATTTGAAGCTTTGTCTTTTGTAAGTTATGATCCTTCTCTAGTGAACCTGTATGTAAAAAAGTACCATGTCCCAGCAACCTCTGATGTGTAATATTCATAAATAAAATGACACTAGAAAAAAGATCTTTGTCATATTTTTATTTTATGTTATTGTGCCCTCAGTAATTGTTTCTGCGGCACTTTCATTGTAAGACAGCATAATGTGCTTTAGTCAAAGCACAACGTTTCTTTGTGATTAAACAGGTATATGGCTGTCCTCATTAAAATAAATTAAATCATCAACCATGACTGTATAGCTAATTATTTAATTTACAGTGTTTTTTGAAGAAGATGTAGTGAATGGAAATTATTTATAAATCTGAGTGAAATGCTGCTTTCCAGGTTTTCAATATTTAATATATACTGATGTACATCCAGGTGAAAACAGTATTTTCTTGGCTTTATTGTTCTCTCTGTTATAGCAAGGACTCTTGGGGTCAGCCCCTTTACCTGCATAAATCAACAGAGCTCAGCTTGCTCAAAAGCATCAGCTTAATTTCATTAAGAGTTTCTCTAATAAGTACTGCTGATTGAAATATGTCTATAAAGTAATTTTTAAAATATTTGAATATTTTCTTAACAGAGTGAAAGTAGCCTACATTTTTCGATTGAAAGACCAAACTGCCTTTATTTTATTTTTTTTTTCTTATTCAGTAACTGAAAATGCTGAACAACCACTAATGTGAAAGCAAAGATAAAGAGGGAATTGGGGGAAAGAAACAAGAAAAATTAAAAACTAGAGGGGAAATATTTAGTGGAGGAAAATATTCTGGAATGCAAATACTGAATATCTTGTGAGCAAAGAGGAAATAAAGATGTACCATTTCTGTAATGATAAGCTACACTGGGGCAAAAGATCATCAGCTGAGATCTAGCTCAGTGTGACTGCTGTAAAGCCTGATGTTTTATTTTCTAGTATACAGCTGGAACCGTAAGAAGCAATTTTTTGAGAAAGAGGGTTGGTTTTTTTGGTCAAAACCACAAATTCAGCAAAATCATAGCTTGTTCAGAAACATGCCAGTTCCACTGAAGATTGTCCCAAGAAATATTTCCCACATCCATCAATCATTTGCAGAAAAGAGAGAGGAAATACTTACTCTGTAACTTGGTAAGTGACATTCACTGGGATGCAGAGAAAAGTTCACACCCCTGCTTTTCCTCATTAGTGCAAATAACTTGAACATAGGCCTCCTGAGGGATGCATGGCCTCAGTCCCACTGGTGTTTTCTGGCCCACTATTTGTCATTCTGAAGTGGATGTAGCTCTCTCCCTACTCTTGAGAAACTTTGAAAGGTCTTTGTTCAACTGCAGTATGAGAAAGTTTCTGAAAACTTACGAAGTAAATCTTGATAGGAAAATGATTTCCCAGGCAGCATTATTTGTGGGCAAGTCTGGTTTACTGCCTTGGTTAACAGTATGTCCTACCTCAGATCAGAGCTTGCTCCCAGTACATGATCTAAATCTCAGATTCTTTAGATAAGTTTAGAATTTTAGGTATAATATGAAAAACATTTCTCTCTCTTGTTACTTTGTGCAATTTCGCAATGTTCTATGAAATGCAAATTTCTCCTCATTACATTATTTTGGTGGCTTGTTTTCTGCTGTTCATCCACATGTTTATTTATAAACAGATTGCTATATATGATAGCAATTACAGTGACGGTAAGAATAATAATTCAGCAAACCTAAGCCAATAATCATTGTGAAGAAGTATGTAGGAAAGGCTAAACTAATACCAGAAACAGTGCTACAGTGAAAAAACACCCACTTTGGATAATGTGTGTATGACAAAGTCTCAAAAACATTAATAACTACTTGCTCACAACAAGAAAATATGGTAGTTGAAGTAAAACAGTACTAAATACCTATTATTACAGCAATGCATATTACTAATGAACATAATAAAATATATGAATTAGTAATACAAAGGAGAATAACACATGAGGAAAACTTAATGCTAATAGTCTTATAGGGGAGGAGGTGGAAGTCCTGTTGCTTGAATTATTTAAAATGGCAGAAAAAGCAGCATTTTAAAGAAATAGTCTGTGCTGCAGGTTTTTTGTACCAGACTGAACACTACACAGCTCTTGAAAAATCAGACAGAAGTGAATAGTGAATTTAGCAGTGTGAGTCAGGTGCTGAGTGCATAGTACCACATAGATAAGATGATCTTTTGAGTGTGTCCTCAATGAGTCCCAACGGAATTATGATCCAGAAGATCTCTTTTACTATATTTTATCAGTGCTAATGACCAGATAGAGAAGAAAGACAGTCTTTCCTAGTGACTGTACCCATTTAAATTCTGAAATGCTCTTAAGGTGATTGATTCTTTTACTCCAATGACTGTACAGAGAAGGCAGAGGAACTTAAATGCTCTTTTTTATTAAAAAATTATCTGAATGCTTTATGTATCCAGCAGAATTTGGTATTTGGAATTAGGTTTTGGCCATTAAACACCTTGGTTGTTTGACAAAAGATGTAAGGGGCCGTACCTATGGAGGCATACATACTACTGTCGCTATGTGGGAATAACACAAGAAAGAAAATTGTTCATCAGATTGTGTGCATTTACAACACACATTTTCTCTGCTTTCTTGTGATAATATATTTGATACTGTTTCCTAGGGAAAAGTGGTATAGAATATTAATTTTTCACAGGTTCTCAGGGAGTATAATGAATAACATTAGATGGGGCTTGCATACTCAAATATATGCTTACTTTGTAATATAGTCAATTTGTATTAAATTACTAGTTTTCAAAACAATTTTGTTTCAGCTTGAACTGACATTTTCAGAGTCAAGGCAATTTAAATTTACCAACTTGACTGCACTTCTTAATTCAAGTGCACATTTGAAAAGATTGAGAAAGTTGTTACAATAGCTTAACTGTAGCCCAACAATTGAGAGCCAAGAGTAAGGGAGAGTTTAAGTCATTCCTCCCTCAGCGCAGGCTGCTAAAATAATCTGAGGATTAAATCTATTATTTTAGAGGAATGGAATTGATACTTCTACTGCCCATCCAATTCAACAGTGGGACAACTGGAATTCCAGGCTCTTCCAGTAAAACCTGAGTAAGCTCTTAATGCATCCACAGGAAAACTGGGCAGATTTGTTGATTCTTTGAGTTTTCTTTTGTTTAATCACGAGAAAGACTGAAAAACAAGGAAAAAAACAAAACAAAACAAAACCCAAACCCTTTCTCTTACCCCCATACTTTTCTGGACTTTCTTGATCACATCCAAACAGGATTTTTGTGAAGGAAGCTGAGAAAGGAAAATACATATTTGAAATTGCAGCAGCTCTATGTTGTAGCATCATTAGATGTCTAGATTTCTAAATGTCAAAAAAGTAATATCTAGAAATGGGTTTGGTAGAATAGTGGACTTAGGGAAAATATATCAGATTCAGTTTTTCAGACTTGCATTCTTTGATCTGTTAGGCAGTGTTCTCAATCTATGGTACTCTGGGAAGATTTTACTTTAATATAGTTTGGACTCAGTGAATATTGATAAAACAAAGTGGGAAGGAAGAGAAAGAACATAATAGGATATTGCAGATTCTTCTTACAGAATGTTATTGCCCACGGATCTTTCAAGGTAGAGGACTATAGCTTTATGACTGATGCTAATCCATTCTCATTATCTTTCTCTTCACTTTAACATGTTGTAAAAGCTACATATATTTATTATTTATTTTCTGGTTTTTTTTAATATTAAAATTTAAAACATATTGTTTTTTTATGGATTTTAAAAAGTAAAACACTATTATTGTTTTTCCACAGTTACTGGTTGATGATTTTAAAAGTTCATTTCAACCCAAATAAAGGTGAGGTATACTGATAAATGAGCTGTGAGTGACTTTATAGTGAATTATTCATCGATATACATGAAGTAAGATGTCCTTACTACTTTTCAGAATTCTGGCTCTTGCATCAAGATCAAAGCAAATATAATTGGAATCATGCTAACAATGTTACAAAATATAGAAAACTGTGAGATGGGGAGCCCAGTCCCTTCAGGTTGTAGCAGAACGAATCTTGAAAAATATGTGCTTTCATAGCTACCTAAAAGTCAAATAGAGGAAGCTCTGCGGAATATTTTGACAGTCTATTTATCATGAATTCAGTGTATCTAGGAGGAATTCAGGTAATATATTTACATTCCTCCTAACTTTAATACGTTAAAGATTTGCAATATATCAATATACCTGTGGTGGCAAGAAGCTGTGCAGTTTAATAGTGGCTCACTTTCTTTTACCCTACAGTTATGTATTTTCTATCCAACAGAAAAAAAAAAAAAAAAGGGAGGATTAATTCTGAGTTATTCTAGTGGTGTCACACAGTCATCCCCTCACTCCTCCACAGTGGAATGGGGGAGAGAATCAGAGGAGCAAAAGTGAGAAAACTTGTGGAGTGAGATAAAGACAGTAAGAAGTAAAGCAAAAGCCATGCATAAAACCAAAGCAAAACAAGGAATTCGTTCACTCCTTCCCATCAGCAGGCAGGTGTTGAGCCATCTCCAGGAAAGCAGGGGTCCATCACATGTAGCTGTTCCTTGGGAAGACAAACATCATCACTCCAAACATGCCCCCTTCCTTTTTCTTCCCCCAGCTTTATATGCTGAGCATGATGTCATATGGTATGGAATATCCCTTTGGTCAGTTGGGGTCAGCTGTCCCAGCTGTGTCGCCTCCCAACTCTTTGTGCACTCCAAGCCTACTTGCAGGTGGGGTGGGGTGAGAAGTAGAAAAGGCTTTGACTGTGTGGTGTAAGCGCTGCTTAACAGTAACTAAAACATCTCTGTTATCAAGCACACTGTTCCCTTCAGAAATCCAAAATACAGCCCCATACTAACTACTATAGAGCAAATTAACTCTGTATCAGCCAAACCCAGCACATCTGGTCTGAAATACCCGGTTTTGTGGACTTAAATCTTTCTGCTTAAGAATCTCAGAAGTATTAATGACTGTACTTTTTCAACAGATATGACCTGTTGCATGAAAAGATTTGAGCCCATATTTTGCTTTGGTATAAATTGCAAGAAAGCCTCTGAAGTTTGCCCAAGGAAATTTCTAGACTTAACAGAAACATAGACCAAGATATTTCAACTCTCTCACTAAGGTGAATTTTATTTCTCTTTGGCTCCTTCAAAGTTTAGATTCAATACAAGAGTGACTCATTTTATGGGTTAAGCTCCATGCTCCAATGTTGCTCTGACTTTTTCTGGGATGAATTCTGAGCTATTTACTCCTACTCTTTCGTAGGTAGACCTGGATTTCTAGGTTAAAAGAAACTGTGTTGCTCTCCTGAGAGAAATGATTGGGAAACCAGGTGTATAGACCAGAGTCTATACACTTGTCTAACTAACCACTTGTCATGTGGAAAGTAACATCTGTATATCTTTCTTGACTTCTGTGATTATACTTTTTGTTCTTGTTGATAGAATGTATGCTGAGAAACATACCATTGTCAAATTTGCTTTATGTAGGAAAAGACAGTGAAGTGCTTCATGGTATCTTTTGCTTTGATATTGTCACTGATTTAAGGTCAACTGCATTTGTGTGCCATCTGGAGACAGGTAACTCTCCACAAATCTATCAGAAGGAAGCAATTCCATTGACAGGTAAGTTAGGGTTAAAGAAAAATTAATGAGTCAGAGATTATGCTCTTAAAAGTCTCCAGACACTAAATCTTTCCTGAGATGCACGTCAGAAGACAGAATTTGTCCCTTAACAACGAACCCAAATAAATATAGAGGATGTGAGAGTGTTCAGTTATTTTCTTCTCATATTATGGCTAAGTCTGTTTAAGTTAAAAGCAGGGAGAATACAAATCTATTCCTAAATATTTACGGGGGTTGTGAGGACTTCTTAATTAAAAAAAAATAAATTATCTCCAGTTTTGTGCCACGGACATGGAGTTTGACCTATTACAGTGTTCTCAGTTAACACCAAGTATGCTGCCTGGTCTCAGAATCTATGTCATCCTTTGAGGTGTTCTCTGTCTTTCTCCTGTGACTTACTTCCACTGTAATGTAGATGCAGTCAGAGTTTCCTTGGTGTTTTAAAAGGACATAAATACTATTTTGCTTGTACAATAAAAAAACCAGTGAAAACTTGCAAAGAGAGAAATGTCTTTTAGTTAAAAATATATTTGTTCACTAAAAACTATTACTTTAAAAATATTTACAGTACTCCTTTAAAACACTTTCTGATATGATTCTGTTCTATGTCTCCTCCTGATCTGTAGTTTAGATTTTCCTTGATCCTAACAATGAGGTATGAACATAATTTTTGACTCTTGCTTTACTCCTGTGCATCTCTAACAGAAGCCCTAACATGATTCTAGTGTAAACTTACACATGGATTTATCTATCTGACTTAAGGTGTCTATCTGAACCACTGAAATTAAATTTTGGTGCTCTTAAGAGCACTAAAATTAGAGTCACAGTTACCTAGGGTTTTATTTTTTTCTCCATAGAGAAACAGGCATTTCCAAAGGATAATTTGTTCATCCTGTGGAAGGAGTCTGTGTCTTTTCATAGAGGTCTATAGGAACCTACTGTGTTTTCAGTAATTACCTGAAGTTAAACTGTCTAAACTGAGCCTTCATCCCTATGCCAAGTGATCATGGATGGGCAGATTTAAAGATGTAGTTTGAAAGGGAAATAGCAATGCCATTTTCTCCACAGTGCCTAGCCAGCGTGCAACAATCCTGAGGCTATGGCTATGCATGAATCAATGGTGATGCATGGCTAAGCACTGAACACTTGCTCATTTGGTGCTTGACACTACTGCTCAGACTGCCAAGAAATGTCACAACTCTTCCGGATGTTTTATAAGAAGGACAGGCTTAGTCACAAGGAAGTTAACTAAGAGAACTCCACTTCAAGATGAGAGAAAAAGGAAGCATCAAGGAATTAACGTCAGTTCAATGAATAGTGGACTGTAGCTAAGACAATAAGATGACCAGCTTCTGCATCAGAACTGTTTTAATTTGGATGTGTACATTCAATTAGTTTAGTGTTAGTCTGTGTTTTGTAGAATGCCTGAGAAAATGTTATGAAAATAGGTTGATGAAGAACAACTGTGGGAAGTTATGACCAGGTAGTCATTTTGGAATCAGCGCTGTGATCTTAAGACTAAAGCAAAACAAACAAAAAAGCAGCAGCAACAACAACAGCAAAGCTACTTCATCTGTCTTTATTCAAAACAAAACTTCTGAATTTTTTTTTAAGGAAAAAATGTTGAATATTAATTTTGTTTAAAGAGTTCAATACTTAAGAATTCAGTACAATTATTGATGAGAGTTTGGTTTTAGTTAATGCCCTCACTGTTTAAAAATCTGTAATTAAAATGTCATGCCTTACTTCTAATTCTGATTTGTCTTCATTGTTGGTTTTAACTTCAAGGAGCTGTTCTGCCTAAGAGCAAAGAACGAATAATGTGTTTTGATAGTAAGGGCTAAAAAGAAAAAAAAAAAAAGAAAAAAAAATCCTTCAGTATGGAACGGAAACATGAAAGAGAGAGCCTGGAGCACAATCAACATGAATACAGAGTGTAAATAAATTTGTACTTCTTATCAGATTCAAAAGTATAGATATATGGGTGTTTAGTCACATTTCACTAATAAGGCAGAGCTGGAACATTGCCCTTTTTCTAATATTGTGAGATTTGGGTATTAGCAAAATGAACCCTAGAGAGCAGCTGTGTTAACCTCAGTCTTCTGTGCCTTTGTATATAGCTAGATTTTAAACCACTTTATGCAAAAATTTATGCAAAATTGGGTGTGTCCCTCAAAATTTCCCTGATATGTATCAAATAACTGAAGCAGGCATGTGAAAACTTTTACTTGGGCCACTACAGTTTGCTGAGATCACATCCTACATAATTGTTACCAGGACTGTATTTCCACAGGACCAAGAATTTTTTGAGATCTAGTGGTTCATTTGAATAAACATTGTAAACATTGTAGTGTTTATTTCTTTTTTGGTTAACATATTTTACATTAAACATTTTTGTCCACGTTTACCCATGTTGATGGCTAATTCACATTAGGTAACATGGAAAACAGGGAAAATTCATCTTATAATGTATAATTTCTTTCATATTTTTTTCTCTAGGTATATAGTAGGAAAATGTATTGAAGTAATTTTATTATAAGAATGTGAAATTCAAAACTGAATACCACAGAAAACAATTAATTTTATTCTTTTTCCATGTAAACATGTCATGAAGCTGTTAATCCTTATAAAGTTTGAAAGGCCAACCACAGTCTTTCAAATCTGTGATCTTTTGTATATGACTTTTTTATGGACATCACTCTTAAATGAAATTATATGGATTTTGTTCAATGAAGTAAACCACAAAACCATTGATGTGGACAATTGTTTTCTAAATAATGGTAACTTCTGATTTTTTTATGAATGTAAACTCTATAATTGGCTGATTCAAAAGTACAACTTACTGCTTTGTTACTGTAAAGTGACTGCAGTGAATTTTATCTCCCAATTATAAATTAGAGGGACTTGTTTACAGTATGCTTTTAATGTACATATAGCAAGATATACATTATGTAAGAATAACAAGATAAAATTAAATTGATTTTTCTGTTTAATTTTGTTTATTTCTTGGTTCCACTCAGAAGAAATAGTTATTTCTAATACAAAGGGAAAAAGAAATCCTTCTTTTTGTTCATTTTCTAGGTTTGATAACCTTTCTTGTTTATCAGAGAAAGGTGATCGCCTTCATTGCATTATGAATGTGCAGCTAGTACTTTGGGGTTTTTATAATGTTCAGTTAGTTTTATCAATTTTAGTACACATCAGAAGTATACAGATACATGTGCATTCCAGCATTACACTGGAACATGGAAATATGCTGGGAGAAATATTAAGGTATAGCACTAGCTCTATAAAGAGACAACAGTTCACTTAAAGAATCCTTATTCTGCAAGTATCTAGATATTCTTTGTAAGCTTCGTGCACTACCTATGGCCCAGGAGAAAAAAGGAGTAGTTTTTCAAGAGTGTGGTTCACAAGAGCTTTAAATATGTTTTTTAATTTATTTATTTAGTAGTTTTCTGTGCACTTGACATTTCCTACCAAGCATCTTGAGTGCATAGATTTACTCAGGGAAAGAGAAGAGAGAAGCAACAAACCCAATGAATTTACAGATTCATATTAAGCTTGGGGTTGCATTGAGCACTGAGAGGAGTGTCCTTTTAGCCTCACCTTTGCAAAACTATTGACCCTTTCACTGTATTCATAGGTGAACATGTCCTGAAAACAGGGATTCAAGGCAATGTCTTCACACAATGTACAGAACAACAAGACACTGCGCATTTTTTCTAACAGTTCACTGGTTAACAAACTGTTCAATGTATGAGAAACTTCTTTTTAGATCTTTTTAGTGCTTGATGAAAATTGAATGCATGTTTCCTACAAGATTGCATTAAGTGCTGGACTATGGTTATATACTGAATAAAGACTTTTTCAATCTCTTTTCCTCTTTCTCTGCTGTACTTGTATGATCTATTTAAATATTTGTTGGAATGGAAAAGAAGATGAAGCAGGATCTTGTTTCATAAACTGAAAAGGCTGAAGACTTATCCACAAATATGGGATATACGGTTTACGATCTTTTTCTCCTGAAAATGGATCTCTATATAGATAGACATTCAGAAGAATTAGAACAAATGCAAAAAATATGTGATTCCAGTCCAAGCTTCCAGGACTTCTTTTCTGAAGTGGATGTTTTGTATAAACACTCCTGGAGGCTGTGACAAGAATGTTAAAATAAACGTCCTGGACAGACCAGTAGATTCTGTCAAGCCGTTTATCTTGTCTGTGATGACAGATAGCCATTTGAAAACAGAATTTCATCCTCCCCTGCAGGACCATAGCTACCTCCTTCTCTCTCTTTTGGGTCTTTTATGATTCTTCCAGGCCTAGTCACACAACAGTGGCACTTTTATAGCTCTTTTTATACATCTGTCCTCTTCAATTCACATAATGTTTTGTTAACATTCTTTGTGGAAATGACTTTAATTGTACTGAATGTGGCAAATATCTCTACATCTACTGAAAGAGAAGCCATGCAAGCGGCCATGAACACACTGTAATCTTTGATCTGCTCTCAAATTTGAAGAAGCAATTTTTTTATGGTAGTGAATTAATGTACAAAATGGCTAAGCTTCTGCATGTCTTGTGGGATACCAGTTTTCAATACTTGGAGTTACGTTTGCAGTTTAGTGTTCTGATGGATTTGGCCTCAGCAGTGGCATTGAAGCACACTACACAATTCCTATTGTCATTGCTGACATTCTTAGACAGACTTTGAGCATGGATTCCCATCATTTCAAAGCAGAAGGAAGGCCTGAATCAACAAAAGGTATTGCCACTGTAAGAGAAGACCAGGTTTCAGATCATCTAACGAATCTGAAGTCCATGGGACTGGACAAGATCCATCCATGGTCCTGAGAGAACTAGCAGACAAAGTTGCAAATCCACTTTCCATCATATTTGGAAAGTCAAGGCAGTCTGTCAAAGTTCCCACTGTCTGGAAAAAGGGAAACATAACCCCCATTTCTAAAAAGGAAGGTAAGTCAGACCCATAGAACTATAGGCCGGTCAGTCTCATCTCAGTGCCTGGCAAGATAATGGAGCAGATCACCCTGAAGACTCTGCTAGAGCACATGGAAAATGAGGAGATGGTTGTTGGCAACCAGCATGGCTTCATGAAAGGCAAATCCTGCCTGACAAATTTGTTGGCCTTGTATGATGGAATCACAGCATTGGTGGATAAAGGATGAGCAACTGACATCATCTTCCCGGTCTTGTGCAAAGCATTTGATGCTGTCCCACATGACATCCTGGTCTCTAAATTGGAAGGACATGGATTTGATGAATGGACTACTCAGTGGAATTGTCTAGATGGATGCTCCAAAAGAGTTGCTATCAATGGCTTGATGACCAAATGGAGACCTGTGATGAGTGGAGTCCCTCAGGGATTGGTATTGGGAACAGTGCTGTTTAACACCTTTGTTGGTGACATGAACAGGGGGAATGAGTGCACCCTCAGCAAGTTTGCTGATGACACCAAGCTGTGTGGTGTAGTTGACACACTGGAGGGAAGGGATGCCATCCAGAGGGACCTTGACAGGCTGGAGAGATGGACCTATGCCAACCTCATGAAGTTCAACAAGGCCAAATGCAAGGTCCTGCACTTGAGTTGGAGCAATCCCAAAACACTAATACAAGCTGGGAGATGAGTGGATTGAGAGCAGACCTACAGAGAAGGACTTGGGTGTGCTGGTTGATTAAGTATTTAACATGAGCTGTCAGTGTGTGCTGGCAGTCTGAAAAGCCAACCATATCCTGGCCTACTTCAAAAGATGCATGACCAGCAGGTCAAGGGAGGTAATTCTGTCCCTCTACTCTGCTCTTGTGAGGCCCCACCTGGAGTACTGTGTGCAGCTCTGGAGCCACCAACACAAGAAGGACATGGATCTATTGGAGAGGGTCCAGAGGAGAGCCACAAGGATGATCAGAGGGCTGGAGTACCTCTGCTACAAGAATGCAGGAACTTCTGAGGAAGTTAGGTGTGTTCAGCCTGGAGAAGGCTTTGGGAAAACATGATAGTGGCCTTTCAGTACATGAAGGGTGTCTACAGAAAAGCTGGAGAAGGACATTTGATAAGGGCCTGTGGTGATAGGACAAGGGGCAATGGTTTTAAACTAGAGCAGGGCACATTTAGGTCAGACATTAGGAAAAAGTCCTTTACTATGAGGGTGGTGAGACTCTTTACCAGGTTGCCCAGAGAAGTTGTGGACACCTCATCACTGGAAGTGTTTAAAACCAGGCTGGATGAGGCTTTGAGCAACCTGGTCCAGTGGGAGGTGTCCCTGCCCATGGTAGGGGGTGTGGAACTAGATGATATTTAAGGTCCCTTCCAACTCAAGCCATTCTATGATTCTGTGATTTCCTGTCAGGGCCTTCTACTTCTGCACTAATTTAGATATACAGGCAGTTACAGGGTCCAAAGTGGAGGTGTTAATTTAAGGTAAGTGCTTCCAGAATTCGACAACAGAAAACATTTTTAAAACCCTGTCTTCAGCACTGAAGTAGGCCATCATCATCTCTTCCCTGAGACTTATTTTGGTTCTAGCTTATTATTCTTTTATAGTTGATGGAACTACTCTCATTTACACCAGCTGAAGGTCTGCATTTTGTGCACTTAGTTTGAACCATTGCATGCTTTCACAATAAATGTTCACCTAAGCATAGTGTGTATTTAGCACACTGTGGTTCATGGAAAAATATGGGCTCCAGCATTAATTACTTATTATTAAATTATTGTAATAGTAATTGCCTACTAACTGTGAGTGTAATTGAGTGAAAGTGACAGCTGTACCTCTCTAGCTACTGTGTTATTTGGGGCTGAACTTGATTAGTAAAGCAGATCCTAATGCAAGAACAGTGCATTTACAAGTTGCTCCTGCATGCCTTGAGGGCTACCACTCAAGCAAACAGAATATTGAGGTTGGTAACACTGACAATAGAACAAGTTTTAAAGGAGATAAAAATCACGTCATGAGAATAGGAGCTTCCAGGAGGGGTATGCTGTGGTTGGAGTGCAGAGAAAAAAATAATCTTGAAGAACCAGGTGGTGCTGGCTTACGTTTCTAAGTTTCCACACATCACTTCTGATAACAAATATACTCTTGAGAATGACTGTTTCTGAATGTCAGCTTAACTGTCAGCATTGAAATTCTCTTTCCTGAAATATTTTTCCTAAATCTGCCCACCATTATCTCTTATAATCACTATCTTAGAGTACTCTTGCCAATCAATCTGCATTGGAAAATTATAGATTAGCCTTCTGTATGGATTCCTTGGATTAGAATCACTTCAGTCAGGTAAAGCCTTTCAGATGTTCCTAGCAGTTTGAAGACAACTGCAGGTCTATAACTGGCTCCTACCATACCATTAGTTTTTATAACTATGTAGCAATTTACCTTTCCCTGTCTGTCTCCATATTGTATTCAGTTCCCTCATACAGGCTCAGAGACCACCTAGATTCTTCTTGCTCATTATTTAATTCAGTTTTGGTATTGTTTGAGGTATGTGTCTCCATTACAAATAAATTTTGAAATTTTCATGTGATGGCTACAGCATGCATTTCATTGTGTACTTGCTGACAGCTGTACTTAGTGGCGTGTCACATAACCTTCCCTGGAGCAGAGACCTTTGAGCATGTGCATTATTGTGTTGCTCAGCTGGATGGAATCAATTGCTCTAGGTCAGCCCATCTACGTAGGTAACCACTTAAAGGCGACTGATTCACTTCTATCCAGGATGTAGCAGGACCCTAAATTTGTGCTGGCAGCATTGTCAGTACAAAGCATAGAAAACTCTCCAGCAAAAAAAAAGTGAAGATCAAGATGCTCTCTTGACAGTGCTCCAGGCTTGGGGAGGAGTGGCTGGAAAGCTGCTCAGCAGAGAGGGACCTGGGGATGCTGATTGATAACTGGCTGAACATGAGCCAGCAGTGTGCCCAGGTGACCAAGAAGGCCAATGGCATCCTGGCCTGTATCAGGAATGGTGTGGCCAGCAGGAGCAGGGAAGTGATTCTATCCCTGTACTTGGCACTAATGAGGCTGCAACTTGAGTACTGTGTTGATTTTTGGGCCCCTCACTGCAAGAAGGACACTGAGGCACTAGAGTGTGTCCAGAGAAGGGCAACAGAGCTGGTGAAGGGCCTAGAGCACATGTCTTATAAAGAGCAGCAGAGAGAGTTGGGGTTGTTTAGCTTGGAAGAAAAGAGGTTGAGGGGAGACCTTATCGCTCTCTACAACTACCTGAAAGGAAATTGTAAACAGGTGGGGGTCAGTCTGTTCTCCCAAGCAGCAAGTCATAGAACAAGAGGAAATGGCCTCAGGTTGCACCAAGGGAAATTTAAATTGCATATGAGGAAGAATTTCTTTACCTAACAGGTTATCAGGCACTGGAATGATCTGCCCAGGGAAGTGGTGGAGTCACCATGCCTGGAGGTATTTAGGAGTCCTGTAGATGTAGTGCTGAGGGATATGGTTTAGTCAAGGTCTTCTCACTGGTAGGTTAATGATTGGACTTGATCTTAAAGGTCTTTTCTAATCTAAGAAATTCTGTGATGCTGTGGTGCTTCTTACTGATAATTAGCTACAGTAATTAAAGAATATTTCTTTAGTTTCAAATTTTGTTACTGCATTTGCCTAAATACAATGTTGGGATTTTGACATTAGATGTTACAAGTCATATCTGAAACACAGGCTATTCAGATATTGTTGGTAGTTTGGAAATTCCTTTTGGCAATTAATACTGATCTAAGCATGAATTACATAAAGGAGTATATACTAGGTGAGTTCTTAATTAAATTGAAATGCAGTCCTAGTAAATACAAGCCATGTCGCTGTTATGGGGAGGACATACTGACTGTTCATCTGCTGTACAAAATGGAGTTGTACTTATGGCAAGTCACACATTTACTCAGTTCAAATGGTCCTCAGATAATGTTTCAGAGTCAAAGTTTTGCCACAGTTTTCTGTTGATGCAGATTTGTTATGTTCAGCTGGCTTTTCAATTCAAATAAGGACTTACTTACCTGTCTCTTACCTCCTGTTCAGCAGGGCGATGGAAACAAACAAAAATAAAATGGTAACCATACCACAGAAATTAAGAGGATGTTTCCTATTGCAATTTATAAACAAATAACAATCTATCTAAAATTAATAATGTTATTTTTATGCTTACATCTCTCCTGCAGAGGCATAACAGCAGAGAAATAAGTAATGATGCTCTTTCTGTGATATTATAGCTTAATTATTTTGTTGCTGTTTAGTAATGTCATGAATAACATTTTGAATGAGTCATCATGAAATCTGTTTCAATTTCCATGTGGTAATCTATAGGAAGAGAGCTAGAAATGTTTCAAGAACAACCTAAAACCTGATTACGTGCCTGCAATATCAACTTTTTATAAAGTCTTATTGGAATGGTAGGAAAATGTCAGAACTGAAGTCCTTATTCTGTACTGTCTGCTTGTTGAGAATGGTGGATATGCTGGAATTCTTGCATCTTCCTCTGTGTCATAAAGAAAGATGGCACAATAGTCTTAAGCCATATATTACAAACTGGTCCAAAATTTGTTAGAAAATGTATATTCAAAAAATTTCATTAAATTAAGAGAAATAGAAAAGCTCCAAGAAGTTTATGCTGAGTACTCAGTTGACTTCCAACAAATTTGTAGTTTAAAATGGGTAAATGTCATAGAAGTGTGTTTTCATTCCGCTGTCTCTGGCAGATGAGCACAAATTATTTTTTTCTGTAAACATGCAAGCTTCTGACTCCTTCAATGAATTTCACCAAGGGCAAATAACTGCTGTCAGAGTATTTTCATGCGTCCATAGCTGTACAACTAAACAGAACTCTTTTACAATATTAGCCAATGCAAATCAAAACTGTCTGTAAGTAGAAGGAAAAGGATATTATTGGTGTCCATGTTTGAGTGAATCCATGTGTGAGGACATGCTGCTAAGCCATTTGATTTTCTGACTCAAGTCTGTATTTTCTTTCAGTAAATCAATTACTTCACTAATCTATATAATAATCAGAAACTTCAGAATGATCTATTTCTTCTCACTATTTAAATTTGGTTTATAACTTCTTTATCAACAGGGAAATAGAGTTTGTAAAAAGTCTAATTTTCCTTAACAGTCATTGTATCCTCTTGATTCTGCAGTCCTTACTGAAGCAAAACACCCATTCTCACTAATATAAGGGCTACAGAGCCCTCTATCCTTGCCAACAACTTTATCCAGTGAAAAGGACTGGTTGCACAGTGTAAACTCTCTGAATTATAGTTAAAAAAAATCTTGAATTCTTCTAATAAATCTGCAACTGGCTGTTATAGGACTTAGAACAATTCATTTGACCTCTATCTCCATCTATCTTTCAATTCCTTGACTGTTTTTTGTATGCAGATTATAGTAGCCAATGACTTGTTTCCTCACAAGTAGTCACAAAATTTTGGAAATAATAAATCACTTCTACAGGAGGCTTGAAAAATGGCAATTGTTTGTTTTTATGGGCATCAAATAAATTAGACTTGCAGTCCACTTCGAGATATATGAATCAAAACATAAGACTTTTGCCTGTCAGCTACTTATATTTAATATCTGCTCAATCTTTTTAAAATTCATTTCACTTCTTAAGAAATATATGCTTTTATGCACTTCCATCCTCAATTACACAGACTGAGGAAAAGTTGCTTAATACTGCACTTAACTATTCTTCCAGGAGCACATATCCTTTAAGACCTGTGTTTACTGACAGCACAGTAAGCAAATGCTGTGAAGGTTAAGCAGAGAAGTTAAACAAAAAGTAATCCTCCTACATATTTTTCCAAGGGCACTGCCAGAAGATTACCGAGATGGGCGGATGAGAGTCTGTCTTTTTTTTTTTTTTTTTTTTTTTTTTTTTTTTTTAATTTTTTCACAGGTATGTCCATGCTCTTTATTGGCATTTTGCATATGTTAGTTACCTCTCTCTAACCAATAATGCTTATGATTTGTTATCTCTATAGAGAATGACTATTGATTGAGGTATGTCTTAATGCATAGTATGCTTACTTCTGATAATAACCAGAGGGGAAAAAAATAGCATTCTTTTCCATAAATTCATGATCCTGAAATACAGACCATAGGATTAAAAAGTCAGATGACCCATGCAGTATTCATTCTTTCATTCTTCAAATTCTTTGGCAGAATTAATCACCATTTCATAATAATGTCATGGTATGAAGGTTCAGTTATAGGACCTCTTAATCTAGTACAATAAGATAGAATATATTTTGAAGTAAATTAACACCTTGTATTTGTAGTTTGGCCTTAAGTTGTTAAAATACTTAGATCTGAATTGTTTTCATAAACATAAAGGACTCTGTGTGAAAGATAGAAGAAGAATTATAAAGGAAAATATGTATGTTGTTGTTAACAGTTTCATTGCTAGTATTTGTGGTGAATATTTGAAGCAAGGTACCTGCTATCTTGAGGATGCTTCTGTAAAATGCCTGCACAGTTCTGCTAAAGACTGCATTCCAAACCAATAGGACCTTCAGCTAAAAATATTCATAATAGCTAAAAATGAGAGATACTTTGAGAATAAGAATACTTTGTCTGTTTCTAGAAAATTAATGAACAGCCTGTTGTTAACCAAGGAAGAGGAAATTATTTCAGCAATGAGGGAAATTGTAGTTCTCTGCCACTAAATCCCAAAGGAATAAACCCAGATGCATTAGTAAAAGTTCTCCATTTTTAAGTCAGCTGTAGCAACATAAGAAAACTCATTAACAGAGAGAAGGGAAAAAGGGGGGCAAATATGTTAACAGGCATTTGTTTTCTAAATGTTTCTTTTCTTACAAATGATTATTTACAAAGGCTTTCATTGATGCATTTTGAATCTCTTTTCCTAGCACTAATTACTTACATCTTTAATTACTACCCATGTCAACCCAGTGCTTACATATGAAGTTTAGGTAAAATCATACTCTTTTAGAAAAATATAAGTTAAAAAATATTTGCATTTGTTTTTAAATACTATTAAACTATGGGGTTTTTTTTAAAGAAAAGGTTTTAGTATTAACTTTGTGATGAATCTCTGTGTAAATGGTAATTAAGATGCCATGTAAATGGTAAGGAAGTATGTTCATTTTCACATCTGTTAGAATTAATTTGCTCTGACTATCTCTAATATTACTGAGTCTCATTCTGGAGCAGATGTTTATCTTTCTGTAAGAAAAGCCCCCACAAGTGAACTGTGAGAGAGGAAGATATAGAAAATAAATTTCATCTTTTTTTTTTTTTTTTTTTAATTAGAATTATCTTGCCCTTGATTCAAACAATTACCACAGTGTTATTCAATAAACCTTTCCTCACTGACAGTACTATTACATATAACAGAGTTTTTAGCTAGGTAACACATTTTTCTGTAATACTATTTTATATCATCACCATATCATCTCATGCAAGAGTGGGTAATGGAAATTAATATTGTAGTGATACTCAGTGACACTAATTAGACTAGCTTACTTCACTATTATTGAGGAAAGAGGATTGTCTAAAATTTGTTTAGAGGACTTGCAGGAGAAACAAATACAATGTATTGTGTATGCATTTGTCTGAGACACTAATAATTTACTTGGCTTTGCAGAATGTTATTAAAATACCTAAGTATATGGTGCATAAAATTACATTTTGTATATCATAGAAGAGAAACAAAAAGAGCCAAAGGAGTAGTAGAAAGGCTTAAAAGTGAAGGTGTAAGAAGATGAGTTGATGATCACCACATGAGGAAAAAAAATCCACATCAGCTTGACTGGCATGCACTTGCACTTAAAAGTAGCTTTCCTCATTGTAATTGCTGCCTTGAAAATTCTTGCCAATTTACAGAAGATTTACTAGTTGTATTCAAATTTGTCTTTTCCATTTATCACAATCAAGAATTAAACAATCTTCCCTGGATATAGCTAAAGGGATCACCTAATAAGATACTACATAGACCTTTTTATTGGCCACTGATTTTATCGTCAGTTAAATCACACCTGCAGGTAATCCACTTAAATTATAGTTTGTGCAAAGTAAACGTATCTCCAGCCAGTGATATGCATATACAGACTTTTTTACTCAGACACGTTTTCTTGAGGTTCAGGAGCTATTTCTTTCCTCACTGAGATTATAGTGATGTTAATGGGGAGTGAGATATACCCCCCCTCCCATCCTCCCAAACAAGTTGTAGGTTTTTGAAATTAGTTCCTTTCAGCAAATATTTGGAAGAAAGGCTGTAAACTGGGTGTCAGAAGCACAGAGGCTCACAGGAGCCAAATTATATCTATTTGCAGGTCACACAACTTCTGCTTTTCTTTTTTTTTTTCCCTCTAGTTGCTTCCCTACCCCAGCCTAGATTTTGTTTCTTTTTAATGACTGTGACTCTGCCATCACTTTCCTGTAGTAACTGAGGTCTGTAAAAGCTATGCTTTTATTTTGGTCTGAGTTCATGCTTGAACTAGAGGATGAGAGATTGTGTATGTATACACTCCAGTGCACAGCCCCTAGGAAACTTGCATAAAAGTAAAGATACTGGAACTTGGAGTAAATCAAAAATCAGAAAACCAGATTAAACTCTCGTGTCTGCTAAGCCTCGGGGAACCAGGTCACAAAGAGGCAGAGCTATTATAATTGAAGTAATGTTGTTACATACTGTAAACATAGACCAATGGGACCGTAAAAGTTGCTGTCTGTTGCAAACACCCCCTGTACTGCAATTGTGAAGAGGTTAGATGTAGACTTTCCTTTTAATATGATTGCGTGAATATATATACAGTATGATTTGAGCTGACCAGATTTAACACAAAAGATGATTTGTAGTTAATAGTGCATACATTTATGTTCATACATATTTTTCTGTGTGAAACAGAAAGCTGCTGTTACTCTATGTATTTCTGGCAGCAGCTGGAAGCATCTGCTTTGTGTCTCTTGGAATGAGAATGCAACGAGCCACTCTTGCACTGTTGGTGCTCAGACTTGCTAAAAGACCATGAGCTAAAAGATCATGTCATGGCAAGAAACACCAAAAAAATCATATGTGCATTATCTTTGGAACTTACTGATTTCTTGTCAATGAACTCACACCTCATGCATTTGGAACTGCTTTTAGAATGAGGTCACATGCTTATCAGAGTTGACAAAGTGACAGGGGAATGAAAAATAATTCCTTGCTGTTTCCTTGATTTGCTTTCCTATCTCTTGCATTAAGCTTTCATTGGATCAACATGGAAATAAGGCTTCCTTTGAGACTTCAAAAAGTCAACATATCATAGAAAGTGAAAACCAATGTTTTCAGTAAAGTATTTGATTTCTTTTAAAGAAATAACTACCTAATTTACTTTAATGTCAATTAGTTTTAATATAATATATGCTCAGTAATTCTGCAGAAAATATACTCCTAACCTGATAACCTATCAAGCATATGTTCTTGAATTATTGACTATTACTTGCTACAAATATGCTTGAGTGTTACATGAATATTGCAAGTTTATCATATCACCACGCTCTCAGCATCTGGGGCAGACTCACTTCTAATTATTCCTCAAATATTTTCCCTTCTGGGCCAATATTTTATAATTCAATATAAACATTTCTTAGCTTAATCACTGGATATCAGAATCTTCTAGATGCTGTCAACAAGGCCTTAGAAGAGCATATTTAAGAACAACATGACATTATCTGTATTTGCAGAGTGAGTTTTTTCTTCCAAGTAGCAAAGGATTAGGTGCAAAAATCAAATATTTACAAGTCTGCTTAAAGTACTGAGCCTAAGAATGGACTTCTAATGATTGTATAGCTTTACCTGAGTGTATTTTCACCCTGTAAAGTAAAAGCAGAATGCACTGTACTGCTCTCATTTTGCAACACTTTAGGTAAGCAGTGAATCAAGCAATTCTTACAACACAAAAAATATCTTCTCTACACCTGAGATTAGTGTTAAGAGAAAGTCATATAATCTATTTTGGACAGCTGTCTCAAAATTAAAGAATTGTCCTTTGCAAATGCCCCATTGGATATAGAGTGAATCTGAGTCAGCTATACATTGTAGATACACAGCTTTTAGGTGGGTAAAACTGAGGGAGATACATCTCGTATTTGGTTTTCTCACACAAAAAGTCACAGCAGTCCTGGTATGAACAAAAAAAAGCTTGTCTCTTCTTTATTATGTGCTAATAGCTCACAAACATCAAATTTGACACACCCAGCTGATAAGTGGAAACTCTAGCCAAAATTATTTACTTACATCTTGATTTTCCCTTCTCTTTCCTACCCCTCACTTCCCTCCCTTCTTGAAAAAAAGTTACTGTGCCTCTCACTCCTGTCTGATATTTTCCCTATTTAAACACAAACCAACAATAAATAACATTAGCCAGAAGTGGCCTTTACAATGAATTCTGTGGTGTCTGTCTATCAGGCATGTCTGTGAGATAAGATCCCTTAGGGATCTCAGGTGTAGGTCCATTTCTGACTTTCAAATGGACTTCAAGTATGAAACAGATTCTGAAATGTTCACATTAAGTAAGGGAGCCTCTGGGGTAGCCCCTGGGTCTGAACAACAGCAGAACTTGAGGCAGCTATTAGCTTTCCTGGCAAAACCTGTCAGTACCTGGATACTAATCAGATTTTTTCTGCTCTTTCTGCTTAAGGTATATTCTATTTCCACTGGAATTTGTGCACTAACTAGTTGTTTGGTATATCTTTGCCTAACTTTTCCATCTTTGAAATACAAAGATTTAATACTTGATTACTAACAAAAGATACCGTAAGACTAAAATTGTTAAAAAGTATAAATCAATCTTGGTCTATGGTGACAGAGGTCATCTATTTATTATCTTGTGGTACCTGGTTAAAAGAAAGCATTTATATTTAACTCTGATGTATCTGTCTTAGCTGCCTGAAAGGAATAGGAAGCTCTGTGTGTGACCCTCAATTACTTTCTCTGAGAGACAGAACTGAAGGATACTGGTATAACGGCTGGTGTATTTTGCAGAAACAATTACAAATACAACATTTTCATCGATTCAGTACCTTTCAAATAGTAAAAAAATTATTTACTGATTTTTTGGGTGACTGAAGTCAGTTCAGTTCCTGAACTACTTTGCAGTTTATGCTTTTATTTCAAAAAAGCAATGCCCTTGTTCATATTTATAAGTTAGCAGTTTTGGGAAAGACTGGAGTGATAAACTATGCACAAGTACTTTTGTACTTACCTTGTCTGCTGAGCACAGGAATGTGTGTTCCTATGAGCTTACATTTAGAACGTAAAAGCTAGCCCTCAGGAGGTCTGAAAAAGAGAAATTATGTTTAGTATTAGCATGCAGAAGTGAAATATAATTATGCATATAACACTATATTACTAAGAACAAAAGAGTACAAATCACAGTACATGGGAGATGCCATATTTGAAAGAAAGGGAAAGAAAGGGAAAGAAGGGAAGGGATAAAGAAAGTACACCTGGATTGGGTAAAGCTATCTTTCTTCATAGCAACTCATAAAGTGTTGTGGGTTAGATTTGTGACCAAAACAGTACTGATAAGATAGTTAACATCCTAGCTTTGTTAGTGTCAAGGCCTTCTCTGTTTCTCACTGTGATCCATATAATGCCATGTTTATCAATAAAATGGAGAAGAGGAGGTTTTAGGAAGGTTAGCTGTCTTTTTCTCAAGAACTTGCTGGGCATCCATCTACCCTTGGGAGGTGGTGAATGATTACTTTTGCATCACTCATTTTTTTTTTCTGTTTTCATCTCTCTTCTTCCACTTATCTTTCCATTATTAATTAATCATTTATATATATATGTATTTTAATCTAGACACTCAAGTTTCTTTGCTTTTATTCTTACTCTCCTCTTCCCCCAGCCTACTGGGGGATGAGGAGGAACTGAGCAAGCATCTGTGTGATGCTTAGATGTCCACCAAGGACATCAACACCAGAAGGGAATGGGAAAGAGAAAGGGAAAGGGAAAGGGAAAGGGAAAGGGAAAGGGAAAGGGAAAGGGAAAGGGAAAGGGAAAGGGAAAGGGAAAGGGAAGGAATTCATATTAATTCCTGATTGCTCATTATGCTAGGCTATATGGATTTTTAATTTGTAGCATATTAATTTGTGAGTGAAAAAAATTCAAAGGGTAGTGAATTACACCATTTTTTAGAAGTGTTTTCTTCAAGATTACAATTTCAAGGAAGAAAAAAGGTCTTATTTTGAGAAAACAGCTTTGTACTCTGAGTTATACAAAACTGTACTAATCTTGAAACTGTAGCTGTTTCATTGTGTAAAGGATTGAATTATGAAACTGCTTTTCCAATCTTTACTATTTTCAGGTTCTTTTGACTACTTAATAGCACCGCAAAACAGTTATCATTTTCTAAATTATTGAGCTCTGTGACTATCCATGTAGTTCTTAGAAAAGCAGATCATATTCCTATTCAAATGCCTATTGTCCCTTTTTATACATAAAGTTAGGAGGTTTCACTGAGGGTAACAGATGCTCTTGGAGTTTATCCCTAATATACAAACACACATTTTTTTCTGAACTGCATTAGAGAGGTTGTCTTCACAGTTTAATTTCTTTATAGTAGTCTCCTGTCCTCTGACAGGAAGCTGAATAGATGATAGAAACTGAAAATAACCTTGTACGATTGGCTAAACAACAAATGTGACCTTCAGTGACAGCCTGCAAGACAAGATCTTTTAAGTATTATTCTTTAAACAGAGTTACTTTACTTATAGATGAGATCTGTTACCTTACTTGCAATGGACAACTATTTTAAAACAAGAACACATAGGAATTAATCCTTTCTAATACTTTGCTGCCCTTGCTATTTATCTATCTGCTAGTTCTTTAAATAATTCTTTATTTCATAGTCCTATTTCCAAACATTGATTTCCCTTTGGCTACCATACTACATTGGTTCCTTAAGTCTGGGTCAAGTTTATTTTTCCTCAGTCCCATTTATGCCTCTTAAACCAATTTCTTTGAAGTGCCCTTATCTGAACTAAATATGGATTTGTCTACATTGCTGAGAGCCAGCATATATAAATTTTCCTTTTTTATTTAACTTTAAGATTTTTAAACTGTCTGCATAACTCCACTTTACCCAGGGACAGACCTGACTGTTTCTTGGTCCTTGCAGTATTACTTCTGTTAGCTGTAGTAAATAGTAAAAGCTTTCATGGCTTTCTCTGCCTTCAGAAGCAAGAGAGTACTTTACTATACTCACAGGAAGCACAAACTTATTAGCTGGAAAGGATCACTGGAGGTCCTCTGTTGCACGCCTGCTCAAGGGAGGTTAGAGAATGTTGCTCAGGGGACATATCTAGTTGCATTTTTAATGTCTTGATGTCCCTGTTGATATCCTACAGTCCCTCTGCATAATGTCTTCCAGTGTTTGCCCACTCTCATGATAGAAAAACCCCACATTCCGATTGAAGAATCTCCCATTCTCCAACTTGTGCCTGTTGCCTCTAACCAGTCACCATGTACTTCCAAGAAGACTGGCTCCATCCTCTCATGCCCTGCCACAGGGTATATCCAGAAGGTAATGAGGTCTCCTCTGAGCCCTCTTAAAGCTGGAGAGACCTCACAGCCTTTCACAGCTTTTCCTTGCACACCATGTGCTCCATCCCCCTCACCAGCTTGATGACCTTCACTGGATGCACTCAATGTAATACTGTCTTTCTTGTGCTGGGGAGCCCAAAACCAAGCGCAGGTCTTGAGATCTAGTCTTAGAACTGCAAACCAAAGATGGATTGCTTTGCTGAACCTGCTGACTACACTTCTTCAGATACTTTTCTGTCAAGCTGCTTTCTAACCAGCCAGCTCCCAGCCTGTGGTATTGCATGGGGTTATTTCCTCCTGGATGCAAAATTTTACACTTTGTTGAATTTCATAATGTTACTGTCATCCCATTCCTCATATCTGTGTAGGTCCCTCCGTATAGCAGCCCTGCCCTCAAGCATATCATCTGGTCCCCCTAATTTTGTATCATCTGAACATATGCTGGGAGTGTTGTCTTACCCGTCATCCACATTGTTAATAAAGTAGTTGAACAATATTTGCCCCAGTAAAAGTACCAGTTGGATTTTTACTGCTGATTACTGCTCTTTAAGTTCAACAGTCCAGCCAATTTTATTTCCATTTTATTGTCCACTTATCTAGTCCGTAGTTCACGAATTTGTCTATAAGAATACATTTATAAACTGTGGAAAATACCTTACTAAACTCAAGTATGCTACATCCACCATTCTCCTCTCACACATATGGACAGTTCTATCATAACAGAAGGCACTAACGTTGGTCACGCACAATTTGCCCATAAGGGGAACTTGGTGATTAACATGTTTCCTGTCAGTATGCAGATGACTGGTCTGAGGTTGCCTACATTGTAGGCTAAACTGTGGAATGGAGTGTTATTCTGTGCCAAGAACAGAGAGGTGAAAGAGGCCTTTGATTTTTGATATTTTCTGTGTCATCATAATGATGTGGAAGGATAACTTATCCTGTCTCAGTCCACATTATATATGATACAGGTCATGATAGAGTTTTACATTAATTTGAGTCTCCTGTCCTCACCAAGGATCTTCAGTAGTGATTAACCAACCCTATGAAAGATTAGTGTCACTACTCTAAATCAGAGTGATGTACTTTTTCTTGTTACCCAGATTACCTCTTCAGTTACTAATAAGTTGTTTTTCCTGGGATATGATGTTACTAATTTATTACAAACAGCTACCTGTAGTGACACAATACTCTAAAAATACTCGTTCTTTTTACAGAGTACAAGAAGTCTTGTCTTAGTTGTAGATTTAGTCAGAAAAATCTCACATAAGGAACATTTCTTTTGAATTTCCCCAGGATATTTGTATTACAATTCAGTTGTTATTAAGTGGATAGGAGAAAGTATAAATCTAGATTTTCCTCACTTCTAAAATATTCTAATCCAGAGGTCGTTGAAGATTTTGTATAGCTTAAGGTACACTGTGTCTCACCCTAGTAAATATGTGATTTAGTTTCTTTCTGATGTTATTAGCTATGTCCTATTTGCAACATCTGAACATCTGTTTCCTTTTGCTGCTGCTATTTTGCTGCAATTGTTTAGGTATTTTGCAAACATGTCCTTTTTTTAAGGGATCCAATCTTTCCTGAGTCAAAAATAATGTTGTTTTGCTATTGCCTTCAATAAATGCAGAATCAGGTCTTCAGTCTTCTTACTCTAATGTGGTTATAATTATGTTACACTTTTGTCCTTATTCTGTGCTTTCCCTTGCAATGTTATACTTAATTTCTTAATTATCCAACATTTGCAAATTACGAGACAAATCTGGAACTCATTTCCTTTGATGCTTGTTCTGTGTCCTCTCTCTTAAATAAATTGAATGATAAGCATATGATTACTTTTTGCTAGACTTTGTGTCATTTACTAAAGTCTGGTTTACAATGTTCCCCCTTTAGGTTTGCCCTGATTCAGAAAGATACTTACGGTTACAACTATCCTCAGTTGTGTTAGGACTAATACTGAATTTAATGAGACTGCTCGTGATGAAGGTTAGAGTTGTCTGCAATTATATTTGGTAGTAGGGGATGCTTTCAAAATAATCTATTAGAAGAATAAAACCAGTTATGAAATACTGTAGATACTGGAATAGCTGTTTTCCCTAATGCAAAAGTGGCACATCTAAAGAACTAAGTTTTGAATAATGAAAATTATTTAAATGTAGAATTCCATTTTTTACAGGCATTTATTGAAATATTGCACCACATTTCTGCTGAGGGAAGGTCTACTATCAGTCTGAGATTAGCTATACAGAATATATTCTGGAAAGTTATTCAAAGTCCTATATCGACAAAGCCAAACAAACAAACTGTTTTCTGCAAGAAATCAAAATCTCTTTACAGATTTTCTTCACTTCTGCTCTCTGAATGACATTCTTCTTGATACTGTCAACAAGAATGTCAATTGTAATGCAGATATCTGTCTGATAGGAAGTGGACTGAGACCATGGGATCAATTTTCATAAACAATTGAATAGCTGTCAATCAGTAATGATGTTTTGTTTGGACATATTAATGAACTGGATCACATAAAAACTAATGGTCTGTCAGAAGTTGAAAGGTCATAGTCCTATTACCAGTCTTTATACCCTTTAGTACTCTGAAATCTTTTCTTTCATTTCCTTTCTGTTTTTTTTTCTCTCATCTTACTATTTTTTATAATATCCCTTTTTAGATGTCTTCTAAGATTTGTCCTAAAGCCTTATTTTTCACATGTTATTTTTCATTTTATGTTTATATTGTATCAGGCACATTTAGGCCCTCAAATTTGACTGATCTCTTGGACATTAAACCAATAAAACTAATAGCAAATAACAACTTCAACTCCAGGCAAAATTAGACCTGAAAAATGGAAGCAGCAGTACTTGCTTCTCCACAATCATCAGAATGAGTCTTTAAATGCTTGTAGCCTCTGGATGTGGCATCCTGGAGATTCAGATCTCAGATCACATTTGGAAGAATTCCAGGTTTGGAGTCTTGTCTCTGCAGCAGGAATTCCCTGATGCTCCAAGAATCCTAACCATAACTGCAGTGCCGAAGAGCATGACTTAAGCCAAGGATTTAGGGCTCCTTCTTCCAAGAACAGACAGCAGTGAGAATCTGGAAGCCCTGCAGCTACAAGCCTGGGATTTGAGAAATCCTTCTGCAGAGCCTTCCACCTGCCCACATCTGCCTGCATCCCCACAGCTCAAACCTCTGCCCATCACCTGGTGTCTCCTGGCTGCAGAGCATGTTCATGGTGTGCAGTCACTGATCATTTATACTCCATGAACTAGAATTATGTTTACATTTCTGGTAGTATTTTCAGGTAGCTGACTTCTGACTACATTCTGACCTTCTCCATTACTTCTGGCATGAATTGTATTAGTCTGAAACTTTGTATAATATCAATCTTGAAAAATTATGTATTTACAAGATTTCAATGTCTTTCTTCTGACCTTTCATGGCAGCTCCCTTTTACTAGAAGAAAAAGTTGCATTGTCATTCCCTTTTGTCATTTCCTGTTACTGACTCTATGCCTTACTGTATGGGTCATGGTTTCAAAGACAAGTTTCTGATTTTGGGTAGGTACAGCTATAGCTGTTCATGTAATAAGAATGTTTGCAGTCAGGTGTGTACACAAAGCTAACAGGCTGAAAAATTCAGGTTGGAGCCAAAGCCACCAGATTTGTCATCCTAGGGTCTCATCAAATATGCATTGTTTCTCTCCAGTCAGCCTTATCCCAAGTCTTTCTCACATGCAAAATAAACTCATGTAATGAGATCTGGGTTATTCCCTTCTTCTTCCCACTTCTCTCACTCCTAAATCTATCTAGACCTTCCAGGAATACTTACTGTAAATGTACCACCTTCCTTTGAATTAAGCTGTGCTGTGGTAAATTTAGGCATATATAGTAATTTTCAGCGGCCTTCTTTTCAAGTTTAATTCGTATTCTAAACATGCATCAACCAACTCTTGAGTTTGCCACTAAAATAAGGATTAAGTATTCATTTGGCATGCTTATCATATGCTGGCTAGTGCTATGCCAGGGGAACCAGCTGGTCTGTGGAATAAAAATCTCATATTGGATTTTCCCAAGGACTTTTTATTTAAAGAAATAAACAGAAATGGGGGGAAAGGGGAGGGGAGGAAGAAAAAGCAGTACAAATATTTACAATGTAATTTGAAATATGTGTTTGTCCTTGATGCTGTAATCACCTATCTTCACATTTAAACCTATGGTTTTTGAAGATAAATGATTTATTCTGACATGAATTTCTGAAGACCTGCAGCAGTTTCAGTTGTCCCATTAGAACGTGAAACAATGACTAAAAGTATCAGTGTTATACAGTGTGTGCGTCTTAACCATAGTTCATCATATTTCATTCCTTTTATAAAAAACCTTTAATGCACAACATTCTTAACTAAAAAAAAAAAAAAACAACAAAAAAACCCCCACAGATCAACACAAAACAGAAACCCAAACCAAACCCACGTGCCAAAATGCCCCTCAAATCCCCACTTACTACAAGAGGGCACTGAAATTTCTTTCCTTGTGGAAGCTTTCCAAGAGTTAAAACTCTTTTTATGCCTCTGAGCTACAGTATGTAAAAGACAGTCCTACTAAGATATAATTAGAAGTGTAGAATAATTCTAATGCTGTTTTACAACAGATGAAATCTACTTCAGCACTGTCTACCACCTGATTACCATGGAAACCATTGCTGGCCAACAGAGTACTTCTGATCAAAAGAAATTATTATTAATCTTCCCAGTCAAGGGTGGATGGAGATTAGGACAGCTTATGTTAAAGTTTCTGGTACAGGCTGAAAGGTTCAGTAAGGGTAAATATTAATTCTTAGAGTGTTAGAGAGCAGGAATGTTTTGTTAAGAGACAAATGCAAGTGGCTGTTCAAAAATCAGGTATTAGCAGATTGCAATATCAGCTGTGCAGCGTCCAGGAACTGGACATAAATAAAGGTAGTTTTCTTGATAATAAAGAGCTACAAGAAAAGCTGACATGAGAAAATTAGCTGTCTGTTTCAAGGATAGTCAAATGCTAGTTTAAAACCTGGTGCTGGAAAGAAGTGGTAAGAATGTTGTGTGCAGGTTAGTGTTTAGACGGGAAAATAGACATTTTGCCAAAATATACTCTGTTAGAGAAGATGCTTTTGTTTTTCTTTTTTTTTTTTTTTTTTTGTAAAAAATATGTTTTACAAAAACAATAGCCATGGCTTATAATCGTCATAGAAATCTAAATATTTGGCAGAGATTTGGGAAGAAGTCATAGGAACCTATATCAAACCTCTGCTATTCAAACAACATTTTCTGTTCATAGTATGACTGTCGAGGCAGAAGACAGGCAACCATTTCATAGGAATTCCCTATGTCTTAAAACAGGTGCAAATTGATCAGTATTTGGTGTTTCTAAACTACAGAAGCTTTTCACTTCACAAATCAATGTTTATACCAGACACCAACGTTGCCAAAAACATGATACTTGTACATTAAAACTCTACAATTCCAATTTTCCCATGGTTCATATTCCAAAAGGCTAAAAAGAAAGGATCCAAAAAGTCAGCAAACATCACAAAGTTGAACTGGGGAAACAATGTATGAGGAATCTACATGGAAAATAATGGTAATAATTTTGTACTCCTCTAAGCAGAAAAAAAAGGTATTTTTACCTTTTTATCAGTAAATGGCTGTCATTTCACTGCTTTCCTCTCTCCTTTAATGGAGGAAATACAATTAGGTACTTAGTTCCCAGTGAACTCAGTTACAATGAAATCCATAAGTATTTAGCGACTACCTGTCTCAGCCAAGCTATTCTTCCAGGCTGTTTCTGTAGACAATGGAGGTAGACCTTTGGACAATGATTTAACTCCATCATAGAATGGTGTTATTAACCTACATTTCCAAGTGGCTTTTTATTTCCTTTAACTATAAAGGCGACATGGATGATATGCTCAACTTGCTCTTAGAAGACTAACTTAGTTGAATGAATTTGAGGATTTTCTTAAATGACCAAGTGATGTGGTGGTTAATCACTTGTTCTCTTTGTCTGATACTGCCCTGGTGACTTTTAAAAAACACATTCCACACCGGTTTAAGTATTCAACTGCTTATAGATTTCTCTGTAGAACAGATTGGAAGATTTGCATCAGGCTGGGATAGAAAGCTCCTGGGAATGACAGGGAATGGGTCATTGTTAGTAAAGCTTTTTGTATATGTGTATGTGTGACTGGATAAATATTGACTTTATAAACATAGTTATTTTCCTGGATTCTGTATAAATAAAAAACGAAGAAAGAAACATTTTGCCTTAGTCTAATGATTTGGAAGATGAGAGGAAGTACTGATAGTTTGGAAGCCAAAACCATGGAGGGACTTTGGAACTCATCGTTGTACTTTATAATATCAGACTCAGTCTCCCAATGGGAAATAAAACAGGACTTCTTTCTTGTCTTCACCCTTGGTGGCCAATTAAGAGCCTTTTTGGTTCCAGATGAAGATTTGGCAGGTCTACTCTTTTGGCCACAATGTGGTGAGGAATGTAATGAAAGTTAAACTTAAATTAGAGTTCAGCACCTGTGACTAGCTTGGCTCTGTGTTCACATTTGACATTAAGCCAAGGCAGAGCCAGAGTGAGAACCTTCTAATGTTGTTTCTTGGCAGTCATAGTCCCCTTAAATATCAGTTAATATATTTATCTTTTCTCATTTATATTGTTAGCTCCAATGCTTTGACTTCCATCTTGCTCAAAGGGACAAACTAGGACCTTGGCATCATTCTATTACCACAGGTTTGGCTGAAGGAGTTAAGCAGTTTGAAGAGAAATTTATTTTCTAAATGGCAAAGATGAAACCGTAGCAGGTATTGAACTTTATTGTGAGGCACACTGTTGTTGTTTCCTTAAAATCTTTTTTAATCTGCTACTTGAATGGGAAATGATTTTTGTATTATGTGAAATCTTTCAAGATTTTTCAAGTGTTTGTGGTTTGCATTTAATCAAATTAAGACTTCTGAAAACCTTCAAGAAGGAAATGAGACCTATTTAGCTCAGAATACCTATTTTTCTGAGGACTGCTATACTTTGAGAGAATTGGTAATACCTGGTTTTCAAAATGCCATGAATAAAGCTAATCAGACACTCAGAGCTGGCTCTCTAGAGTAAGTAAAGCAAATCTATTTATTGACTCTTCTGAGTTGGGTTTCTCTCAGTCTCACTGTGGTTGTCCCCCTTTGAACTTTTATTAAACAAGCACTGGAACAGGTTCTTTATTCTTTATCAGGAGTGAGTACTCTAAATTCTTCATTTTATGTAAATCAATATACAAAATAAATAAATAAATAAATAAATAAATAAATAAATAAATAAATAAATAAAAGAAGAAAGTACACTCAGAGAGCAAGAAGGGATGGTATTTATCTTACTGGCAGCATCTATATATGAGCTACCTTTCTAGACTCTGATTACAGGCCACAGAAGAAAAAGGCAGTTCTAGGCATAATTCATCTTGTCCTAAAGCAGATATCTAAGAGATGAGATAAATTTCATGCTAACAGCTTCTGTTTCTCTCCATTGATTATAAAGGAAACTAGACTGATTAGCTCTGTTGCCTACATTGTAGTTCTGTTTCAAGTAGATAAGATAATTGTACCCATGGTGTCTCTATGGTCTAATGTTTTGAATGTTCATCTGAAAACAGATGGGGAGACTCAGCCCCCTCAGGCAGCCTGTAATGGGACCAAAAAATTATGTTTATACTTTACAGATAGATTAGATTAGCAGTAGAAAAAGGCTGGGGTAGCCAAGTCTACTAACTAACTTAAGCAAGGTGTGATACTGAATGCAAGTGTTCAGAATACATGTTTAGGAAAATATAATACCTTTAATTTTCTCTTAGTAAAATATAGGTAATTCTTGAAAAAGTTTTTAAAGATAAAACTATGTCATTTAATTACTTTCTTAACTCATCAAATTTGTGTATACACAAGGCCTATTAAAAATAAAGTTCGTTATGTTTTTTGTTTGTTTGTTTATTCTTTCCATTCCTCTATTGCTTTCAATGTTAAGGTTGATTACATTACAGAAATAGTATGTGAAACAGTAATAGCTTTATAAAATACTGTCCTTTGACAGCATCTAAATAAACCACTGATATTAGTGGAATACATGCATATAAGTATTTATGTATGTGGATATTCAACAACATAATACATGGGTAAATGTATACGTACGTAGGCGTAGTTATACATTTGCATATCTGTTACCTTTCTTCCTTAGAAATGGGACCTATAGTGTTAGTCAAGACAAAAGTTCTCATATCACAGTAGAAATATTACAGGTTACATGATTATTTTTCATGTTTATATAACTTTAATTTTCACCTCAATCTCTTTCTAAACGCTTATCTACCAATATATATATACTGGGAAGTTGCTTATTTTATTTCTATTAGATTTTTTTTTTAGTTGTTTTTGTTTGTCTGTTGGAGGTTTCAGTGGGGGATTTTTTGTTCCTTTTTTAATCCATTGCTTTCCATGATACTGCTGGGGAATAATGTGCAGCATCTGTTGCATCTCCTACATCAAGGCATTTTTCTTAGGAAAATAAATGTTAACCCCAAAGTTAACAAATATGATGTAACTGGAGGAAATGAAGGCACTGTAAACTTATTCAAATAGGAAATCTGGGGCACTATAATGTAAGTGATGTCTAAAATATGTGCTGAGACACAGTTCTGCTTTCACTCGTAGGCAAATATGTATTTGAAAGGAGGGAATCATAGGTGGTTTATTTCCTATTAAGATTTATCTGTCCTGTTATAAGTACAGTTCAGAGGATGGAATGCTACAGAAATCTATTAACATAGCTGACTAAATAAATAAATAAATTTAAAACTGAAACTTTAGATAAAGGGTCACTGCCACACTTTTCAAGGCTACAGTTAGATCTGCAACACTGTACCTCTATTACAGCTTCTGCTAAAGAAATACTGCAGTGAAATTTTGCCTCTAGAAAAAGGAAGTACAGTTCTTGCTATTCAGGAGTAGAGAGCTGAGACCAGATTGTGCTTTAAAAAATCATCATGTCATTTTATTTTTTTTACCCTTGTTCCTAAAGGAAAGTAAACTATGCCAGGTGTAGATATCTGACACATTGCTTCTTTCTGCACTAATGCAGCTGTGCTAGTCATTTCAGGGTGTCAGCTGAGTAAAAGCCCTGATTCTGTTTCCATCCATTGATTTCCACCTCTCCCAAATTTTCAGAAATAGTTGCAACCCATGGAGACAGCTCTTATGCCATTGGGTTCATTTTAACCTTTTCTGGGCTGCATGCTAATGCAGATAGTATCAGACAGCAGCCTTGCAGTCTGCACATTCAAAAGATGAATACACATTATTCCACGAATACAGTCATAGGCAAATGGGTACCTGTGCTGAGCTTATGCTCAGCTAAATAAATTTGGTGTGCACACTAAGTGCAATAGGCATACTATAGATAATTTTTTTCTGTGGACATGTGCTATCCCTTGTGAAATTTGTGTTGACTAAGGAAACGAACCTTATGAAGCACCAGGAATTTACTGACTGTTTAAACAACATTTGAACTGTGTAGTCAAAATAAAACCCAAGTTATTATTAGTCAAATTACAATGCTGCTAACACTTACAGACAGTTTTGTTAAAATACTGCTAATACCCAGGAATAACACAGTGAGCACTGATGCATACAAACTTTCTCATATTCATCTGCTTTTGCTGATGTTATGGTCACACTCCCAGTGCTCTGCTGGATGCTGAGTTCCCTTAACACCATGTTCCCTCAAGGAAAGTGTGAGGCCACCATATATATGTGTATATATATACATATATATGTACACACATATGCACCATTTGCATTACATAATGACAGAATACATCCTGCATATTCAGTTAGAAGAACTCCCTCTTTGCCAATTCCCTCTTAACTTTCTTAATAAATAGAGATGTGTTTGTGTGAGGAAATTTGGCAGGTTCCATCTTTTCAAATATATTGTTTCATTTTAAATTTGTGTTCATTCAACTTGGAATATTTTTCTTATCCAAATGAATAAACCACAACTGTAAATCCATGTTTATATCCTTTGTCAGTGATTGTATCAACTCTAACATATTCCTCAAGTAAGATACCATGCTAATATGGTAGCCAGTTTTCAGAGAGCAACTGACTGGAAATACAGGAAAAGGACTGAGGACATCATCACCCCTTGATGCAATAAACATATATTAATGGATGTATTCCAGGAACCTAAGTTATTACAGTGGCTGCAGTGTGGAGAGAGGATGCTAAGACTGCCTTTTGTCTGACTGTTATATGAAATGTAATCATCAATCATCATATTAATTATATGAGGGAACTACTGCCAGTAGAAATGCTTTCTGTGATCTAGTGTAATAAAATATAAGCCTGAATGCTTAGGAAGTTACTTGAAGAGTCAGACTTTTATATCATATCTTTGGCCCGCCTTTTGTCTTAATGATTTCATTTAAATTAATATGATATGAAAGGTACTTCATAGTACGTGATCTGAGTACTTTACTGTGCTAGTGAAAAAGGAAAAAGCTAATCTTATGAAAGTTGTTAATAGGTCTTAAAGTATTACCAACGTTTTAACATATTATTCACTTTTGTATGCTATTAGGGAGAGGGGAGTTGGCTAATCTGATAAGAAACCAATTAATATGATACAGAAGCAAGTATATGATAAGACCTTTGTTCAGAATATTGCTGGCTTTGATAAAACCTCCTACACAGTCATTCAATAGCTTCTTCATTGCAACTGCTATAGGGTTTTTCTTACGTCCACCACAGAAGAACATAGGGATTTGTTTGTTACTCTCTATACAGCTTGTAGCATTATCACCAACAAAGTAACAATTTGAAAAACATTTCAATTACAAGCCCACAGCTAAAACTCCTAGGTAAATGACACTTTTTAATTGTACGTGAAATATTCAGCGTAAATGTTATTCCTTTAATTATATTTTGTGTGACCCTTTGGAATGTTACAATTATCATCCTTCTAAAATATAAATATTTTATAATTTAACCTGGAATGAAAGAAATGTCTGATTGCATGCTTCTCTTATAAACCTCATGATAGTCATGATAAAGATGTGGAGCTCAAGTAGTTCAAATAATACGTGTATTTATTAGCACTGAGTATGTTTCAGTAAACACATGACCTTGAACATACATTAAATAAGAACCCTAAAAAGAATCTTATATGCTACTAGATGTTCTAATTATCTTCTTCAGTAGTCTATACTTTGCCAAATAGTTTATCAGTAAATAAGAACAAAGTTGAATATATTTGTGGTTTGTTTTTTTTTAAGATACTGTTGTCCTATGCAGTATGGTGTGTCAGTGATTTCTAAGTGCATCACTAGTAATCCTATTGGACTTCAACAGTGGTGAAATTTAAAAGGTTAGATTGGTAAAATTTCCTTTATTTTTTAGTCTCTCTCATGTGCTGCTGCTTAACATTTTATTATACATAATGGTTAACTTCTCTCTGCTAAAGATATTGGTTTCCTCATATATTGTTAAGTCATACTGGAATCTTATATCTTTAAAATATGCAATAAATCCTACTTTGAAGCAATGCTGAAACTACTTTGACAGAAATTTGTCATTGTGGATTGTGGATTGCCTGGGATCTTCAGAAGTTTGTCATTGTATGTCACTATAAAACTATAGTATATAAGAAAATATATATTTCCCATTTTTTTCCGTTATGGGATGTCTGTCAATGGCTGCATTTAAAACAAACAAACAAACAAACAAACAAAATCAACACAAAAACCAGGACTACGTTGAAAAAAAAGGGGTCGCTAAAGAGGAATACAATAAAAGAGAAAAGAGGAAACAGGAAGTGCAGAGCATGTGAATAAGGAAGAGACCATCAAGATCATCTAGTCCAACCTTCAGCCCAACACTGCAAGCTCACCACTAAACCATGTCCCTGAGCACCAGGTCCACATACCATTTAAATGTCTTCAGAGATGGCAACTCCACCACTGCCCTGGTCAGACCCTTCCAATGTTTGATAACCCTTTTGGTAAAGAAGTGTTTCCACTTGTGACCAGATGTCAGCCAGATTTAGCTCCATTCACTACCACTGTTTCCCGCAGGCCATCCAGACAGTTTTTTTATCCAGTGTAGAATGTATTTATCCAAGCCTTGCACCATAAGTTTCTGAAGGAGAATGCTGTGGGAGAGTGTCAAAGGCTTTACTAAAGTCCAGGTAGACAATGTCCACAGCTCTTCCCTCATCCACTAGGTGAGTCACCTTGTTGTAGAAGGAGATCAGGTTAGTCAGGCAGGACCTGTCTTTTGTAAACACATGATGACTGGGCCTGATCACCTGGTTGTCTTGTACATGTGTAACACAAATAGGAAAGACATCAAAAACGAAGTGAACAGTAGGAGTTCTAAAGCTAATGAAAGAAAGTGAAAATTACTCTTTCTATACACAAAGTGAATTCTATTTAATTTGTTTGTGATCATAAGTTTGTCACCCTATGCTGCCAGAGAGTAAGAAAAGACTAGCAGATGCTGCTTTCTAAGGCATGTTCAAGTATGTTCTCTGCTTGAATTACGAGCACAGATACAGCTGATTTGATTTTAAAACTGTGGAAAAAAATGAATATGAGATTTACAATCTGGGTGACAGCAGTGTCTCATCCCACTCAATGGACAACGAAGGAGTTGAATTTTTGTGATCCCCCAAAAGAAGCTGTCCCTGCATGGCCGGGCAGCAGCATCATGACAATGACTTCAAGGAACAATAACAAAACAATTTATTAGTTCTCCCTAATGGAGCAATCAACAAATGGTATGGATAAAGGTGTTATTTTTGTAGGTGATTATTTTATGGTGAGACTAAATTAAGAAAGAGTTATTAGAAAAGAAGGGGAGTGAGAGAGTGAGTAAGAGAGAGAAGGATAAAGAGAAAAGGTTATCACCACCCGTGGATCCAGCGACATCTCACTGGATCAGTTCAAGTCTTCAGTTCTTTGGTGGTGGGTGCATGCTGGTCAATATGTTTCTGTCCTTTTATACCCTTGATATATCTGGGTGGCATTCCCGGTTTCCACAGGAAGTGGTGTTGATTTGCATGAGCCCCATGAGCTCACCTGCCATCCGCCTCCCCCATGGTGGAGACAGCAGGAGCACTTAACTAAAGAAAAGACAGAGTCTCACCTATGCAGAACTTATAACTTCCTTTTATTAAGGCACGTCTGCAAGGAGCCAAAGGGGGAGCACAGAGACGTTGGGAGCAAACAACATTTCTCCCCTCCAGACAGGTCTCTCCAGATCTTTTCACCACATAAGGTTTGAGTCACACAATAGCCAGGCACTTACAAGCAGTTGAAGGAAGCTTACCATATTTTTAGGCTTGTTTGTTTGGTTTTTTTTTTTTTTTTTTTAATTGATTGCCAAAAGGAAGTTGTTAAACACTCATTTGCTTTTTTCAAAGTAAAGAAATAAAACCTCCACCCATGTATTTCTTTTCTTACTTCCCCTCTTCCCAAAAATGAGATAAAGTTGCCTTTTCTGAGATAGATGTTGAACTTAAGAAACCTTGAGATTAAAAAATTGTTATGTGTATTTTAAGTCTATTTTAATTACACTACCTTAAATATTTTCTTTTAAATTTTTCTTTTGTGATTTGCATTTTCGGTTCACTAGGTTCTATTCTATACATCACTGAGCTTGTAATTGTTTGAGGCACAAATAATAAAAGCTAATTTGTTGACATTCCTTGAAACACCAAGGAATCCAGCCGAGACATAATGGATTTCTCTATCCCTTTCTTAAGAGGCAGTTTCTAGTTTAATTCCTTCTCTGGCAAAGTATGTCTCATTGATGCGTAAATTCAGGGATGTAAAGGTTATGAATACAGCTCTTTGCTGTACTATTTATTCATTCTGGGTCATGATCTCTTTTTAATCTTTAAGACAAAAATAGAGAATACAGTATACAGAATTAATTAACTTCTCTGTGTAAATGGCAAACACATTCAATAATGTTATTTACTACTTCTAAAAAATTGATAGATAATATGAGTGGTACCTCTCAAATATACCTGACTATTGTCATATTAAAACTGTGAAATGTGAAAAGCTAATCTAAATGAGCTTCTTCCTCTGGATGTCCAAATGACTATATCTTTCTGAGCTTGTTGTCTTCTGTATTCTTTTAAAAAAAAAATTTCCTTGATAAATGCATACATTATTTAGCTCACAGGCTGCTTAATAGCATTATTCAACAATATAATTGCTAGGTCTGAGAGCTATAATGATATTTCCCCTGGATCATCTCAAAGTCATTTACTTATTTTAGTTGCTGTATTTCATAATGCTCTAAATTTCTAAGTATGAAGTAGAGTTAAAAAAAAAATAATGTGACTAGTTGAGACTGACAAGAGAAGTCTGTGAGAGAAAATAATAATGACTTAGTGACTGATCTTTAAATCCTTTCAGTCACTGACACTGTAACTATCACAGATTTTGTTAATCCTAGGAAATTTGTAAGTTTTATATTAAATTCAAAAATTATTTTTACTGTGGCTAATGCCATGTGGTTAATGTCATGTATTCAGGTAAACAGTGATAGTCAAGAACATTCTGGATAGAAAGAAGGAATTGAGTGTTTCTAAGGGAACAAGCTTAATTTTATCTTTCTTAAACATATAATGACAAAAAGGAGAAGTGCTGAAATCAAGGAAAGAGTGGAGACATCCCATACAGTTCTCTGTCCCATGTTGTTGCCAGATGAAATGAGGAAAAAAAAATTCGAGGGGAAAACCCAAAGATTACAATTCTGACAAAATAGAAACCCCTCAACTGTATACACACAGAAAAAAAAAATGCTAAAATACTTAAAATTTGGTGTACACATCTGAGACAGGTGTAAAAGCTGCCATTATAATCAGTGGAGATCTAACCACAGTAAGTAAGCACTGATTTATCTACTCACACATAGGTGCATGATATTATGTATGATAGAAATATGCATTGGTCAGTCATGTAAGTAAGACAGGTAGCTCTGCCAGCTTTGATGAAAACTTTCATGATGATTTCTACTAAAATAATAGTAAAAAAATTAAAATCACATTTTGTTAGTTTATTCATCACTTAATACTATTCTGCTTAGCAATAATCAATTTCCACACTGGCATAAAGCCATTGGCTTTTACTCACCTAATTTATCCTCTTGGGAGCCGCATAAGCTAAAAGTTCATTTCATCCTTGTTTAATTGTATGCTAATTCCATGTAACTTTACATGAACATATTTGAAAAGCAAGATAATTCGACCTATTATTTTGTAATTAAAGAAATACAAATGTAAAAACTTGCTCCAATTCTCCATATATTAATGAATTAAGCTTTTAATCAATGATTATACATTTAATTTGTCATTTAAAGCTATGATAATAATAAGCTAGCTTTTTAATTTAGTTGATAATCTACTCATTTTCATTTAATAGATGTATTAATTAAAATATATAGTGCTTTATCTTTATTTCTGTGTGACAGCTATCAATCTCAGTTGATAATCTATGCAGTACAACATCAGAGAACACTCACAATAAGTATATCATTTCGTCTATCATTTAGAGCCACCATAAAGGGAGGCGACCAGGCAAGATTAATATATTAAACTACAATTCTTTCAGTGATTTATTAATATGTAAAAAATAAACCTAAAAAAAATAACACTTGCTGCAGTTGGTCTGTGTCTACAGGGTTTTTCTTTGCTTCCTCACATCCCAGCAGCCCACAAGACTGAAAATGATTCTGAATTCAGCTGTTTTAAAATCTGAAGGTAGATAGAAAGTTTGTAAGGTATAGCCTTGGGACTCCTGTTTAAATCGAAGCTGTGCTGATGTTGAAGAGAAATATGCAATAATATGTTGTGCTTTAAATTAATTTGCCCGTTAATAACTGTTAATACTGTGTCTACTCGGCTTGTCTAGAATAGAGTTAATTTTCCTCATAGTAGATCATATGCATCAGTGAAGATGCAGTAGCCACAAATTCCCTTGAACTATTAAGATCATGTGAAAAACTGATGGACTGGAGACCCTCTTGTCCAGCATGGTCTTGCGCTCTCGAGAAGATCAGCTCCAGTGCAGACAAGTCCGCACCGGGGAAGGGAATCGCAGAGAAAGGGGTTGGCAGGGCGCTGTTTGGGAGGCTCTTCGAAGCTGGGAAAAGCCAGGAGAGCGGCCCAGATGTGCTGGGGCTAGCAGCTGCTGGGTGGCTGCTGCGGTGGCCTGGGCGGAACAGCTCCCGCGGCGGCAGAGCTGAACCAGCCGTAACCGTCCCATCCAACTCCCCCCCAACCCTCGGGAACCCATTGAGCGAACAAGAGGCGAGTGGCGTCCCTCGGGGAGCCTCTTCTCAGGGCAGTGCAGGCTCCTTCGGTTTGGGAAGGAGGACACTCGGGCTGGGCGCTGGGAGTGAGCTCTGCCAGTGCCAGAGGTGAGTTCAGCTGGTGAGAACTGGTTCCCCCCTCCTGGCTTGAGAGGTGAACTCGACTAGTGGTCATTGTCCTCCCAGAAAAGGAGCTGGCCATGGCTACCAGATGGGAAATGACTATATCAAAGCGGGAGAAGGATCCTGGGGCAAGAGATAGCGGTGCTCGTTGATAGGTCTTTAAAGTAGACTTGTAGGGGGATGGGGAAGGTGCCTTCCTGGATCTGCTGCTTGTTAACAGAGAAGGACTTGTAGGAGATGTGACAGTTGGAGGCCATCTTGGGCTTAGTGATTATGAAATAACAGAATTTTAGATTATTGGAGAAGTAAGGCAGGGGATCAGCAGAACTGCCCCCTTGGACTTCAAGAGGGCAGATTTTGGCCTGTTCAGGAGACTGATCGGCAGTGTCTCTTGGGAAGCAGTCCTGAAGGACAAAGGAGTCCAGGAAGGCTGGGCATCCTTCAAGAAGGAAATCTTAAAAACACAGGAACAAGCCATCCCCATGTCCTGAAATATGGGACTGCAGGGAAGAAGACCAACCTGGCTGAATGGAAAGCTTTGAATGGAACTCAGGAAAAAAAAGAGGGTTTATATTCTTTCGAAAAGGGGGTGGCCATTCAGGAGGACTACAAAGATGCAGTAAAGCTATGCAGGGAGAAAGTTGGAAGGGTTAGAGCACAACTAGATAGCTATAGTAAAAGACAGAAAAAAAAAATGCTTCTATAAATACATTAATAATGAAAGGAGGACTAGGGAGAATCTTCATCTTTTATTGAATGCAGGGGCAAAGAGAGACTAGAGATGAGGAAAAGGCTGAGGTACTTAATGCCTTCTTTGCCTCAGTCTTTAATAGCAGGACTAGTTGTTTGCTGGGTAGCCAACCCCTTGAGCTGGAAGATAGGGATGGGGAACAGAAAGAGGTCTCCATAAACCAAGAGGAAATGGTTAGTGACCTGCTGCACCACCTAAACATACACAAGTCTATGGGTCCAGATAGGTTGCACCCAAGAGTGATGAAGGAATTGGTAGATGTGCTCACCAAGCACTCTTCATGATTTATCAGCAGCCCTGGCTAACCAGGGAGGTCCCAACAGCCTGAAGGTTAGCAAATGTGACACCCTTCTACAAGAAGGGCCAGAATGAGGATCTGGGGAAGTACAGACCTGTCAGTCTGACTTTGGTGCCAGGGAAGGTCATGGATCAAATCGTCATGAGTGTTACAACACACCATTTACAGGACAACCAGGCAATCTGGCTCAGATAACATGGGTTCATGAAAGACAGGTCCTGCTTAACGAATCTCATCTCCCTCTATGACAAGGTGACCTATTTGGTGGATGAGGGAAAGGCTGTGGATGTTGTTTACCTGGACTTTGGTAAAGCCTTTGATACTGTTCCCCACAGAATCCTCACGAAAAAATCGGCTGCCCTAGACCTGGATAGGCATATGCTCTGCTGGATCAAACACTGTCTGGGTGTCTGGGCCCAGAGAGTGGTGGTGAATAGAATTACATCCAGTTGGTGACAAGTGGTGTTCCCCAGGGCTCAGTGCTGGGGCCACTCTTGTTTAATATCTTTATCAATCATCTTGACAAGGAGATTGGGAGCACCCTCAGTAAGTTTGCAGACGACACCAAGTTAGGTGGGAGTGTTGATCACCTTGAGGGTAGGAAGGTTGGACAAGGAGGATTCAGGAGGAATTCTGGACAAGCTGGATCAATGGGCTGAAGTCAATCATACGGGCTTCAACAAGAGCAAGTGCCAGGCCCTGAACTCTGGCCACAACAATCCCAGGCAATGCTACAGGTTTGGGGAGGAGCAACTGGAAAGCTGCTCAGCAGAAAAGGACGTGGGGATGTTGATTGTCAGATGGCTGAACATGAGCCAGCAGTGTGCCCGGATGGCCAAGAAGGCCAACAGCATCCTGGCCTACATCGGGAATAATGAGGCCAGCAGGACTGATAAGTGATTGTCCCACTGAACTTAGCACTGGTGAAACCACAGCTTGAATACTGTGTTCAGTTTTGGGCACTGCAGTATAAGAAAGATATTGAGGTCCTGGAGAGGGTCCAGAGAAGGGCAACAAAGCTAGTGAAGGGTCTTGAAAATAAGTCTTATGAGGAGCAGCTGATGGAGCTGGGATTGTTTAGTCTGAAGAAAAGGAGCCTGAGGGGAAACCTTATTGCTCTCTTCAACTAACTGAAAGGAGGTTGTAGGGGTGTGGGTGTTGGTCTCTTCTCACAAGTCACAACTGATAAGATAAGGAAATGGCATGAAGTTACGCCTGGGGGAGGTTTAGCTTGGACGTCAGGAAAAGCTGCTACACCAAAAGGGTTATCAAAGACTGGAACAGGCTGCCCAGGATGGTGGTTGAATTGCCATCCCTGGATATATTTGAAAGCTGTCTAGATATGGTGCTCAAGGGTATGGTGTAGTAATGGCCTTAATGGAGTTAGAAAATGGTTGGACTTGATGATCTTAAAGGTCTTTTCAAATTGTAGTGATTCTGTGATTCTGCTGCAATGTCTTTGGTGTACATCTGTCCAAGCTACTGAGTGCTGTGAATAACATTTTCAGTACTGCATTTCTCCAGTGGGAGAAACTCCAATATGCACACAGTGGAAGTTTGTGCATATTGGAGTAAGTATCAGGCAACACAAAGCAGGTAAGAGATGGCAGAAGCCAATTTAAGCTACTTCTATTGAAAGCAAAAAGTACACTTTAGAATATCTACTGCATGCAATAGTGTTTTTCTTCTAGGAGCTGTACCTGAAAGAAAACCCACGTGCTAGATTAATCACTAACTAGCATCACCAAATGCAATTCACTTTCTAAGTACATATTCAAAGGCAAGCCCCTGATGGAATGGGAACAAGAACACTTGGTAAAGTTACTTTTTAATAGCATTTTTAATTTCACAGAATTATCAGTCCAAAGTCACAAGTTTACCATATCCAGCATACATTACTTCTTTCCAGTATTTAGTTTTCATACAATTTTGTTAACACTTATTTTTATTGCCTTTCTAAAATACATTTAGGAAAAGTTAGAATTGTAACAAATCCTTCATGTGACACAAGGCTAATATTTTATTCCTGTAGCCAAGTATCTGAATCATATAAAGACACAAACCTTGAAATCTGAGGCAAGATTAAACGAGTAGGACACTTACTTGCGACCTCTACACAAAGACTGTAAAGAAGAAAATGAGTTTTCCTTTGGTAAACAGTATTTAACATAATGACTACTAGAGGTTTGGGGGACAATTACTTCCCAGGTCATCCTAAATGACCTCGTTGTTTAGAAGTGATCATAATTTAATATTTGAGGGGAGTAAAAATTGGATCTTGTTATATTCTGGCCACTGTAAAGTGAGAAAAATAGTAAAGAAAATATTGTTTTGAAGTCAGTGTAACTCCACATGTTCAGTAGAAAGAAAGTAAACCTCATCTATCATCTTTGCAAAAAATTCCCAAATGTGGTCTTCAATGATCCTAGCTAGCCCAGTTGTATTACAGTGTTGTGCTGCTAGGTATTAGCCACTCATATCAGACTTCGTCTCTCTGGAGCCTGTAAACAAGCTTTGCTCTCATACTAATGCAAGGCGGTTACCGTACAGGCGGTTGTGTTACCTTTGCCGTTACGTGATAATGGCTTGACATATGGATGTGTTTCTTTGATCCCTATCCCATGTCATTTCCCATCACTGTAACCAAGAAAGCACATTTGAAATTACACTTTCTTTTTGGAAAGAGATGCAGTATGTCAGTGCTGGTTAGAACTCTTTAATAGCTTATCAGGCATAGCAGATTTAGTTGTTACTAGAAGCATGAATTCATAGCATTATATAATCTCTTTTTGTTTATTTAATCCTATCATTTTAATCTGTGTGCTCATGGGAGATGATGTCCATGAAATTTAATGAAAATCTGATCTTGCTAGTGTCAGAGGAATTGTGTGATGTCTCCTTTTAAATAAGGAATTTACCCAAGATATTCAGGAATTAGTGGATTCAGATTTCCCTCCGTTTTGTTTCATTTTTTAAATTATTGCTTAAATAATGGCTCACCTACAAACTTTTATTTATCAATGAAAAGAATAGCTTCCTTCTTAATATCTGTTCCTTAACAGTTTATACTTCCATGGTCATTCTTTGCCATCTGTCTCAAAAGCATTTGAAAAAATTCAATTAAAATTTTGCCAAAGACAATAACCTCACTAAAAAAAAAAACAACCAAGCAAACAAAACCAACAAAACAAAACCACCACAAAAAAACCCAAAACCCCCCAAAAAAACCCCAACCAAACTCAAACCCAACCAAAAAACAGGCATGCTCCAAAAAGTCATTTTTAAACTATGAGGTTTGTGATTAACATCAATCTAAGCTGGTGTGGGCAAATATCTCAACTCTTACACATAAAAAGTTGAGGTAAAATTAGAGTCTCAGCAGCATCTAAATGAGATGCTAGAAATATAACAACTAATTCTTGAGACATTAATAATATTGAAATGATGAGCATCTCTCCTATCTTTGGTTTTTTATAGAGCTGTGTTACAATGAAAATATAAAACCCAGGGCAAGTGATCTGTATGTATTATATTATTTGTGCAATAATACTACTAAAATTCTTCAGACTGCACAGCTAGTCAGTCCCTTGCAGAAACATGTCACATCATTCCGACTAAAGATTTATCTAGCCTTTGCTGTAGCATCTGCAATAATAGTGTCTTGACCAAATGCCCTTAGAGAGCTTATTTCTGCAACCAATTGATCTTAAAGTTAAGATCTTTTTCTTATTTACTGCCATCACTTTTCTGTTCTTTGCTTTTGGCCAATGCCTCTGTCCTTGCCATTTTCTAGACTGAATAAATCCCTTCTTTCTTTTATATATTATTACCCTGAAGATATTTGAAGAGACTGTTCATGTCCCTAGAGTTTCAGGTTTGGTAGATGACACTAGGTCATTTAATGTACCTTCATATATTTTATTTTCTGCTTGTTGTGTTTCACTTTTGCTATTGATCCTTGTATACCTTTAGTTTGTTCTGCGTGACTCATTATCTGTGAGAAACAACTTTGCGGCTACTGGGCAGCAAACTCATTGTCAGGACATGTTTCCCTGCCTAAAGCAGAGCAGTAAAAGTGCTTCTCTTAGTGCTAAATGTGGTCACTGTCCTGGGGGTACTGGTATCATAAGAGATTAATCTGTGGGGTATGCCACATAGTACAGTCCATAATGGAGAGGCGAACAAAAAAACAAGTAAGACACTTAAGGTTCATTTTAAACTTGGGGATTTTTTTTTTTTTTTTTTTTTTTTTTTTTTTTTTTTTTTTTTTTTTTTTTTTTTTGTTGCTTCGTTTTGGGTGTTTAGTCTTTTACTTTATACAACTGTGCTTTAGCGGGGACGTAAA